>CAEGAE010050494.1:0-33989 GCA_903067095.1 Girardinus metallicus
GACACACGGAATTTTGGATTTTCATTTGTTGCCACTTCAAATCATCAAAATTAAATGAAATAAACATTTGAATGCATCAGTCTGTGTGCAATGAATAAATATAATGTACAAGTTACACCTTTTGAATGCAATTACTGAAATAAATCAAGATTTTCAAAATATTCTAATTTACTGGCTTTTACCTGTAGATTTAAAGGAACTCAGTGTTTTGGCTCTTTTGCAGTTTTCTGTGAGTTTGTTCCAGATTTGAGGAGCATAGAAGCTGAATGCAGCTTCTCTCTGTTTGGTTAAAGGGCTCAGACTTCACAGCCACACACTCCCTGTGCTACAGTGAAGGCCGTGACAGATTACAGAGCAACCAATAGAGCAAAAGCAGAATTTGTCACTGTCCTCGGCGGCGGATCAATGATAATTACCCGGCTGACATGAGTAAAGCTATAACTTTACAGGATCAAGAACAGGGAGAGAGGGAGATGAGGAAGAGATGGAGAAGGGATGAAAGGCTCTGGGCCACGCTTAGCTCCGAGCCGATCGATACTCTGTGAGGTATGGCTGTGACCGGCCCCGGGGCCCGGCCTTACAGAAGCTCAACAAGCCATTACCGGCCTCTCTCACAGGGCAGCCTGCTGCCTGGCAGTCCACAACCAGGATTTATGTGTGTGCGTGCATGTGCGTGTGTATGTGCTGTTCCTAAAGGTGCCACAAGACAATCTGTTTGGTCTGGGAGGCAACAAATCACCATCAACCTACTAAAAGACTATTAAAGTATCAATTATGACCAAGGGAGGAATCTTTTTAAACTTTACCAAAGAGTCGGAGTGAGAGCCAGTCTCTCTGAGGTTTAAGGAACTTATATCATGTTTCTTTCTGCACCATAAGCAGCAGCCAATGCTTCTGTAAGCAGGTGGTACGTTTAGTGAAACTGAAAGAGACTCATCTGAGCCAAATTCAGATCAAATGTAAGGAGATAGTTAAAGAATTAACCTAAAACCATTCTTACTTACCTCACCATAACTGCTGGACTCTTCACTCATCTTTCTTATTCCTATGTGCATCCCATTTATCAATGCTATATAACATTTTTATCTCAATAATTCTTCCTTCGTATTCTCTTAATGAATACTTCTTCACATACATTTTTCTCATGAAGAAGTGTGATTTCTATCACTAAACAGTAACCTTTAGTCATAAAGTCATAAAAAACTGTAAAAAAAAAAATGTCCAAACTAAAAATTGTGATCAAACAATTTTTACTTTTAAACATCAATAAAATTTATTGTGGAATTCCCAATATTATTCATTTTAACGTTATTCCTTCTTCCTGCGGAATCATCTGATTGGGTTGTAAGTTTTCTGGTTATTTGTCCACTGAGACAGAACCTCTACTCTGAGTCATCCTCACCTCTAATCAAGACTGAACCAGGAAAACTCATAGTGTTCTGTCATGCTTTATCCTGGTGAAATTTAACTACCAAAAGTTATTCTGAATTGTTAGTGAACGGGATTCTGACATTTTAGTGTATTTAGATGATGCACGCTACAGCTGCATGTTCATCATCATGGAAAAAGTCTCCATTGTGTCACATCGTAACAAATTAGGCGGACAGGGCAACAGGGCAGCAGATTGGTCCATTCATCAGGGGAGAAATAGATCACGTCACTTCTGTCTGTTGTGCTGCTCCTGTGGGCCTGCAGACATGCGCTATATCAAACGGCACTGTAGGAAATGAGGCCTTCATGACACTTAATAGGTTTTACTGAGTGGATGATGACTGTATGAAACGTACCGGGAGATCACAGAACACAAAGTTTCACCAGCTCAGTTTAAGTCTACTGAAGACACTCCTTTAATCCTACTTTTATTTTGAAATGGATTCTGTTTGGCTTCCAGAAGCGCTTATTGCAGACGTCCCATCAACACCCCTGAGTCGAAGACCATTACCGATTGGAATGTGATTGTGTTTGTCTCGATGTTCCTCTTGCATCAGAGTGTCTGACAAATGTCATTTTTGTAACCTCTGCAGGGTTCAGTGGCCACATTCTGTGACTGTATGAGAGGAAGGAGTCAGGCAGAGGAAGAGCGACAGGCAATCATTTCTCCATGCGAGAGGCAGAGCGGGTAGGCGAGCAGATGAAAGCCCATTTTCCTCTGATTAAGTCCTTGGAAAACATTCCATTTGTCAGTGCCACGGCGGCTGAGACGGGCGCCGGCCCCGCACAGCCAGCCGACTGTATCTGTTGACTATGTATCTGCTGCGATTTACATCGCTCACTGACAACATCACCATTTCCCTCTTCTAATGTCCTCCTTCCTTTCTGTCTACACCTTCCTCCCCATCCCTCCATCCCTCCCCTTGTCCTGCCACCTTGGCTGCCGCTTTCCCCACCTTCCCCCCCCCCACAACCCCCCATCCCATCCGCAGTGCTCAATGCCTGCCGCCCCATCTGCCCCCTCAACAGCCTATTTTTGTTTGATCTGCCCTCATTGCAAGGTTGGCTGCCACCAAAGAGGGGAGAGCAGAGAGGGACCCGGCTCTGTCTCCGTCATAGTCATTTTCAATGTCATAAATTTCAATTTCCAATCTTTTCTCTCCTTCTTTTTGCCCACCTCCAAACACCTACCCCTTTTTTCTTCTACTGCACCCATCTTGGGAATTTGTCAATTCTGTTTCTCTCTGTCTTTCCCTCCTCGTTCGCTCTGACTCCCTTCTCTTCAGAAACACCTATTGGCTATTATCCCATCTCACATCTTCCCCAGACCTCTGCCGCTCCAGGAATGCAATTTTCACCCGGCCGCATCTGTGATGAGATCCAAATGAAAGATCATTAATATCTGGTTCAAAAAGAAATGGAGTTTGTCTCCTGTTTTAAATATTGCCATTTTCCCTCGCCGTGCGCTCGTCTGGCATTGTGACGCTCCTCCTCGCTGCCAACACATCAGGGTGATACAGAGATGATCACTTTCTCTCTCTCTCTCTCTCTCTCATCTGATGATTGCATATGAGAGCATGTGTATGTGCATTAAAATAAAAGGTATTTGCTCTGTTTGTCTCTCCGAGGGTCTTTAAGTTGGAAACACTGACAGCAGCAAATGAAGCAGCTGGGATTGTTGTTGTTGTGGGAGAAAAGATGGAGTGGCACCATTAGCAGAGACTGGGGCAAGTCTTTATCACAGAGTGCAGAATAAAGAGGAAGAGAGCGCAGAGGTACTGTTTGACTTTATTACCGTGGGCACCGAGGATCAGGATTTACTTTTTATCTTAGAAAACAATCAATGACACCAGGACTGACAGTAAAAGAACACATTAGGACTGCGAGGCAGACACAGTAATTACTCAGCTTAGTATTTATTGGGTTACATAATCAAGTTTACCCACATCAATTAAAGCAAGTTAAAATCTGGAGGACTATAAAATTGTTTTTCAACCTGAAGGATCTTCTTACCTGAAGGTAACAGGAAGTGAAGTTTGGACAGGAGGGCCAGATTTAGGAGTATTTGTTTCCTTGGCTAGAGTCACTTTTCTTGTCCTGTACAGATAGGCAAATTAAAATAGATTAAGAGTTAGGAACACATCAACTGCTTTTTTAAGAATAGTCTTCATGGTTGTCATTTTTACACACTTCCCTATAAAACAGCATCATAAAGGTGTTGGTCCAAAGACTGCCCCAAAATGTCACAGTAAGTATGGTCAGTGTGGCGATGTCTCACAGTCACAGAAACATGACATCATTACTTTGACCCATTCCAGTCTATTTTAGTGCTTTAAATCTTTAAATATGCTGAATCAGAAAGCTATGAAATATTGGCGTGCTTTTCATGTGCTTAAACCAGGTATGTCTAAACTTTTTGTCTTGTGGGCCAAAATTGTCAAGTCAAAAGAACTTGATGGTCAAAAGATGTCATATTTTTAATAAAAACTTATATTGTGAATTTTTTTTTTTTAACCAACTTGACAATGTAATAAACCATTGAAATAGACTGATTTTTTTCTGTTGGCAAGTGATATTTAAACTGCTGTATAGTCAAAACTGGAGGAGGGATTTCCAGATTTGAAGAGTTTGCAGATTAAGAGAAATATGTGTCGGGTTTATGTCGCTTGGTGAATGGAACTGAATAGATTGTGTCCAAGCGAGAAAAAAAAAAGTGTGCTTATTTAAAGATGAATCCTTTTCTTTTAATAATATTGATGTTAGTCTGTTATCTTTCTGCTCCAATTGAAAAATAAAAGGCTCCCGTCTGTATCAAGCACTTGTCCTGTTGGGCTAAATTTGCATCACTTTTGAATTAAAGTCAGCGGCCGCACAAAATCAGTGCAGGGCCGCCAGTGGCCCCCGCGCCACTCTTTCAAGATCCTCAATTTAACGTATCAGATTTCTGGTGAAAACACTGAAGAACACAGGGCACAATGAAGCTAGGGTGAACTGAATTCATATTCTTCCCATAACATGTGGCAAAGACAGACCATTGGATTGGAATTTTCATTAGCTAATATAACTGCATGACTTCTGACTCAAGCAGCATTTAACTGGAGCTTAATGGAGCTTTCAAAGACAAACAAATACAAATTCATTCCCAAAGTATAGAAGTCATTTAAAACTCACAGACGTGGCTTTGATGAGAAACATAAACAAGAGAAAACAAAGTAAAATGCAATTTGGAAATTAATCAGCAATCATTAGCCTTGGAGTAGAGAGGAAGTCTCTTCCTCTCCCCGCCTCGCCGTCTTCCACTCGCCTAATGTTCCTCTTCTCATTGAGCATCATGGGTAGCCCGCTCACTGCTCAGCCAAGCGTTGCCCATTTGCCTGCTGTCTCGCCAGCGCACGCTCTAACCAAACTTTACCTCCTACCTGGCAAACCCCTGCGCTCCCTCCCTTTGCTCATTAGCATCGCATTAGCATTTCAGTTGACTTCAATCAGCTTTTAATTGAGTCTGCACAATTTTGGCTTCCTCACATCGTCCTCGTCTCTCCGAGGGAGGAGTTTCATGCTGTCAAGTTGATTCACATTAGTTGTGGATTTTTTGTTTGTTTGTTTGTTTGTTTTTATTTAAAGCTGTAGTATGTCACTTTTATAAGAAATATAATAGCCTGTTGTGAATTTTAAGGCTAATTAGTATGGCCACCGATGATTATTGGGAGTATTGATTTTCCTGTGATGCTAAGTTGTTTCTCCACCATTAGTATTTTTAGCAGCACTTTTACAAAGTTGTTTGACAGTGCTAAGCCCCTCCTCCTGGCTCTGATTGGTTGTTTTTGGTCAGCAACGGTATTTTTCTTTAGACATCAATAGTAGCTCAAGGTGGAGGGGATCTATCTTTTCACAGATTATTTGTTTTATACTATACTGTCACAAACATGGTGACAGTTTTAGAAAATATGTGAAAAAACATTTTGTATATAAAAGTTACATACTTGCGACAGACTGGTGACCTGTCCAGGGTGTACCCCGCCTCTCACCTGGAACGTGGCTGGAGATAGGCACCAGCACCTCCCAACCCCACTAAGGGACAAGGGTGTAATGAAAATGGATGGATGGAAGTTACAGACCGTGCAAAGATTTGGGATCTGCATTTAGATAAAATCAGATATTTGAGGGTTTCTTCATGTTTTTACTTCTTTCTGGTCTTATTAAAAGGCATACCCAGCTGTTTAACAGGACAACAGGTTGTGAGTTTTGCATGATTTGCTGTGTGCCGTCAGCATTTCCTTGTTTTAGAGTAGCGAAGCTCTCAGGGTGTGAAATTTGTCTAGAAGGACAAGCCGTCTGTGTCGTATCGTCACAATGTCAGAAGTTCTCCTTTCACGTCAGTGAAGCTTGAATGGAGTCAAATGAGTTCCAGTCGTCTGCCTGGAAAAGGCCCAGTAATTAACCAGTTGAGCGGAGCAGGGCGAGGTCAGGCTCAGGCAATTAAGGAAGTGACAGCCCATCCAGTGCGGCGAAGGGCCGAGGCCTCATCAGAGAACAGATATCCAATGAAATACACACCGCTGGACCTTCATCCATGTCGGTTACAAGCAAATTCATTTAAATAAACACACTGGCTCTCTGACAGCCGCTGTCAGCTGTGATCATTTCACAAACTACAGTAAAACAAGCTTCTACCCTTTTTTTTACCCTCTTTGAGCTCATTTGTTGCTAGCAGGTAGAAAAATGTTTTAAATTTTTCTACCAATGCAACTTTTGAAAAGTTCCAGACAATAATGATAATGTTTGCCTCTTCCCCCACTCAAATGGAAAGGTGCTGTCTGTGACCTCGAAGGCTGAAAATGTGCATCTGAAAAAACTGGATTTTAAGTTGATTAAAGCTACACTATTTAACTCAAGGGTGTTCAAGGGCCATTTGCGGCTCCTTGACTAAATTCTGTGGCCCCTGACCATATTTCAAGAACAAATTAGGACAAAAATACACTTTTAAATGAAAATCTACTTGCAAAAGTATTAGATGCAAAACAAAATTATCTCATTTTCCAAGCTTTCACATTTCCTTCTATTGTCATGGAAACTAGGACCACATCTACCGATTGGCATGTACTCTAAAGTCCACCTTAGTGCACCCAAACTGCTTCTAAAAGCTCTGCTAAAACCTGGATAAATACAGCAAGTGTTTTCTAATAAAGACTGATCTATATCTTTTTTTTTGTTTGTTTTATTCAACTTGTGGATCCATGATCCTATTCCTATGAAAATATATAGATTTTATTTGTTTAAATAGAGTAGTACACAAGTACTTTATTGTTGAGATGGTTAAAAGAAAAAAAAACATTTTGGTAATTTCGGTTTATAAACACATATTTTTGGACTGCGAGTATTTTGGCCCATGTAACAAAAAGTTTGGACTTCCCTGATTTAACTTTTGTAAACAATATGTTTTTTTGTTTGTTTGTTTTATTTTTTACGTATTTGTTAAAACCGACTCTTTGTTGTGACAGTATAACAGGAGGCAGAGAAGAAATTTAGTGCTCCCTATCAGAAACAGCCAATCAGAGCCCAGAGCTGCTCATTACGCTAATGGGGGAGAAACAACTTACAGGAAAACTGTTTATCCGGCATCATCGGTGGCCATCTGACCGCTTTAACAAGTATGTTTATAATGGGCCGCATTGTGGAATTATGAATGAATTATACCTTGGAAATACCTTGAGTAGTTGCGACTATCAGCAGGTATCTATACTAATCTGGGTGAAATTACAAAATCCAGCTTTAAAGCAGTGAGTTGGTGCGTGGAAGAGTTTGGTCAGTGTGTCTCTCTGTGGTCTTGTCTGACCTGGGCTGACCTGCAGGGATGCAGCCTGTAGCTCTGAATAATAAAATGCGCAGATAGATGAATAAGAAGTTTTCCGGTTCAGAAAGCCGTTCTCTTTTGTAAAAGTATTCACCCCCCCTTGCGGATTCTCACATTTTGTCATGTTCCAACTACAACATTAGAACAAACCATTCACTCCAGTTACAGCTGCAGGTCTCTGGATCTGCAGCTGTAAGTGGAGCAACACCTCGGCATGATGCTGCCACTGCCTTGTTTGAACAGTGGTTTCCAGTGAAAGCATTTTGCATGCAGACCAAATAGTTCCATATTGGTCTCATGAATTTATGAATACTTTCATAAAACCTGTATCTGCCTACCCTGTGTTTATTGTCTTATAACTTGGCACAGCAATTATTTGTACACTTTATTCTTAATATTTTTAATATTCTTAGTTCTCATTTTCTCTCCTGTATCTTGGCCCCTCCCAACCCCCCGGTCCCCAAACTCTCCAAAGTGGATTGTGTGAATGTGTGTGTGAGGCAGTTTGAGGTAGTGGGAAACGGCGTCAGGCAGTTATAAATGACCATCATTTCCCAAACCACTCCGTTTGCCATTGTGGAGCGCACGTCGCCTCGGGGCGGATGGAGATGATGTGTGTGTGTTAGAGGGTGTGTAGGAGGATGTAAGGGGGTAATGGAGGAAGTGACGGGGCCGCCTGTCCCAGAGGAACACCCTGACTGTGACGAGTAGAACAGATCCAGGTCCGGACAGCTCTGCTAAAATCCAACACAACAAAATGAAGAGACGCTTGTAAGTTATCAAAAGCTGCAGAATAAGCAGAAACTTCAGATGGGATTAATATTATTGCATTAGTCTGTTATTAATGGTTATTATGCTCAGCAGAGATAAAATACATTAAATTACATTTAAGTATTCATTAATTCCTCTGAATGTTTGAATCCAGAACAGCTCACTCTCAGTTATTACGGTTAATTAACAAAATAACAAAAACTGAAATTAAGAAAACATTTCTGTTAACTGAAATAAATGAAAAAGACAATTAATGGGGAAAAACTATAACTAACTGGAATTATATCATGCATTTATAAAACTAACTAAAACAAATTATAAATCTAGTATCCTTTGCTTTTATGTTTATGAATTTATGATGTGTTGTTGCAGAAAAGACTGGATAGTGTCAGATTGTTCAAGTTCATATGAGTGTGAAGGCAAAGCTACAATAAAGATCCTTCACATCCTGTCCTTGTACTTCCTGCTTATTTGGCAGCAGTAAGATAAACACAACTTTCCCATGACTCTGACCAAACGTAGTTTCCTATAAAACTTAATCAGAAATTTGCAGGAATCTATAAAGTTCTAGTGTTTGTTGAGACTTGGAATGGATCAAGATCAGATTCTCACGGTGCGATGACCTTAGGTTAAGTAGCAATTTGTCAAATGGAGTTCTAAAGCAGTATTATTTTAGTAAAAATTATCAATTATCTTCCACACCAGCTAAACTATTTCTAAACAGCCAATTTTATCATCCTTATGTACCAGGGAGAACTGGAACAAGTTTTTTTTTTTCAGCCAGCTTTCTGGCAGTGGTGAGCAACAGGATTTAAGAGATTCTCTCTTGAGTTTCTGAACATGTTCTGCTCTCTGCTTGATCTGCTCTCCAACTGGAGTTTCTCTTTTTTATGTGAAGTTCAGCTACATAAGGCAGAGCTACATTTTGTCACCTTTTTGAAATGGCTCAAAATATCGGGCCCAAATAAATCACCATCTCTTACTTTCCAAAAGATGTTCTAGGCAAATAATGACGTTGGCCATTATTTGCAAACCAGTTACAGCTAAAAAAAATAAAAATAAAAATAAACTATCATCATGTTGTTACCTTTGTTATTTGAAGAAACATATGGGGTTTCTACTCAAATTGCACATTAAAACCCTGAATATGCAGAGGCTCCACTGCAGCAGATCATTTCCGGAACTTATTTGTTTTAAGGTTGCTCTGATAAGAGTTTGTAGAACCTTCTGCCAACTAAACCCTGCTGCTTTCTGGGGTTTTTTTGTTTTGTTTTGTTTTGTTTTGGGTTTTTTTGCACATGCCTCCTTTTTATCTCACTGGAAATTCTCATCCAGCTTTGAAGCACATTATAAACGTCAACTCATTATTCTAACATAAGAATCTTTTGTCAGTGGTATTTTCTCTTCTTTTACCAGTTCAGGATTTCAAATTGCTAATGACGTTTGCCCGTGCTCTCTCCCGCTGAGCTTATATTATCCTCTTTTTTCTTTTTCCTTCTTATGGTCTTTGGTTTCACTCGGAGCTCAGCCATTGTGATTAAATTGGTTTATGAAAAGCAGCTCCAAGAAGGATCAAACTTGTGGACAGGTCTTTGGATGTGATGTGGTTACAGACAGACACAATCTAAATCCGTTCACTGCAGCACTTCACTTTAATTGAATAAACAACTTCCCTCTCGTCTTGTTTTCTGTGTTGTTTTAAAAGGACTGCTGATCCAGACTGGAAGGTTATGATATGTTATGAAATAATTGTCATTAAGCATACAGCCAAAAGAGTTACAAAGTAGCTTCAGGACAACAAAGCCAATGTTTTTTAGTGTCCATCACAAAGTCATGATCCCAGTCCTGTAGAGAACTTGTGGGCAGATCTGAAATGTTGTGTGTGATGGAGGCGACCTTCAACCCTGACTCAGTTCCACCTGTTCTGTCAGGAGGAACGGACCAGAACTCTAGCAAACTTCTGGGAGAAGCTTCTGGAAGGAAATCCAAAAGATTTGACCCAAATCATACAGTCTAAAGGTGACAAAATACTGAGGAGAGGTTTGTAAACTTATCATTTGAGAGTAATTAATAAATACATCTCTCACATATTCTTCCTTATTACTGTGGAATTCAGCACGTAGAAATAATTTTGGTAATTCTTACTGACCTGAAACGATTGGTCTGGTTTAACTTCGGACCAGGCATCAAATTGGCCAACAGAAGGCCGGACCCGCCTCTGGTCAGAAATTGAGGACAAAAAGCTGCATTATGTTTTTACTTTGGTGTATGTAAACTTCTGGTTTCATCTGTAGCCGCATCACATTATCCATTATTGATCATGCATCCCTCCTCACTTTAAATGTTCCTATAAATCATCCATCCATCCATGTGTCCATCATGTTGTTTCAGATTCTCTATGTTAATACCTTTGCAGGAATGCTATGCAGCACGTTTATGGTAAACTTTTTCATTTACAGTTTACAATGCAATTGTAAACAACATCATAGCCATCCTATTTTCATTGCGATTCGAAAAACTAGCACTGTCTTTGTAGCTCAGTAGTGAAAGGAGCAGAAATGGCGAAGGAAAGTGTGACAGCTTGGATTGTCCAAAGTCCCAAATGTCTTCCACAGAGGAATAGAGAGGACTACTTATGGAGCCAAATAGCATGTGTTTGATGGCAGGCCCTTCTAAATCCCACACTCATCCATCATAAGTGGCATGCGTGGACTCTGAAGGCCTGATAATAGCCTTTTGCATTTTCACACCGCTCTTTGCCTCGTGGATTTGATCAGGGAGAGAGAGAGAAAGAGAGAGAGAGAAAGAGAGAGAACGAGAGAGAGGACAGAGTGGAAGAGGTGAGAAGGGTGAGAGTGTGTATATATTGTAATAGTAGGGCGGTGGGGGTTAGAACCCCTCGTCATCTCGCTTGCAGTCCTTCAAGACTGCTTGTCTCCTCTTCCTTTCCCCCCCTCGACATTTTAGGAAAATCACTCTCTGAATTGGAAAAGGGACCCCGGGGCCACAGGCGCAGGATCCGTGTTCTCTGGATAATTGACTCCCGTTGCCTGGTAATTCATCGCTTGCATATGCCAACTAATTCATCAGGAAGAGGAGATGATGCCGACCTCGCACCATGGCCCTGCAGCCCCTGCAAACGCACCCGCACACACACCACACTCACACACACAAGCACACAGTCGTATTTTCATGACTTGTAGGGACTTTACATTGACTTCCATTCATTTTCTCCACCCTAACCTTTACCATACCCTCAGCCCTAACCTAACCCCTAACCCAAAAACAGCATTTCCCCTCCTGGGGACCAAGAAAATTTCCTCATCAGGGGCAATGTTCCCCACCACCCCACATTGTAGACAGAAATAGGTTCCCATAAGGATATAAAAACCAGGTACACACACACACACGGCTACACACCCCGTCACGCGCACACACGTCCTTGTGCACGCATGCGCGCGCGCATTTATACCTCAACACTTACCTGACATTTGTAATAAATTGCATACATGTATGCACAAAAAGCACATCCGCAGCATGGAGGGCCGAGTTCGCCCTCCTCCGCCTCCCGCCTGCCCCAGCAGAGCCAGGAGCCCGGAATGAGAGGAGGGAGCAAGTGGCAAGTTAGAGGATGAAAAGTCCAAAATGATAAATGGGCCACATTGTGGCATTATGAATGAATTATACCTCGGAAATACCTTGAGCAGTGGCGACTGTCAGCAGGTATCTATACTAATCTGGGTGAAATTATGGCCGTTTTCAACATGGAGGAGGCCGGCAGAGAGCCGTACAGAATTAATTGAGCAATCAGGCCATTAGAGAGAAGCATCATACTGAGCCCCGTTTCTGATGCAACAACATTCATCACTGCCGACCAGGATCCCGCCTGCTTTCTTCTTCCTCTTCTCTCTTTGCTCGCTCAAACAGAACCTTCCCATCTCCGACCAGATTAGGAACTGGGTGCCAACAACTACAAAAGCGGTCTTTTGTCTTTTTCCCCGTGGCCGTGTCAGCGCCGCCTCTATTTATCACGGTTGTCACGCAGTCTTAAAGCTTTCAATTTGCACACCTCTTCCCATTTGTTTTACACCCCAACTCCCCGCCCCCGTCGGTGGGTCCGTGTAAAATTTTCAAATGAAAGTACATTAGCAGAAACCCGCCCAGTGATGAATGAGGCGGACCGCACTGTGCGGGACATTTGTTTGTATTGTTGGTTTCTGTTTAAAGTCTATATGGGGGTCCTGACATAATGGTCTGGGGTTAGGATGTTTTAGTGAACGGGACTGCTGCTGCTCTGGAATCACTGCTGGATCAGCTGCAGTCCAGACAGATGACCCGTTTCTGCACTAAAACACAGAGGGATGTAAAATGTGATCTGCTGAGGAGTTACTGAAGCCCAACTGGCTGCACTAACTTTGGACTTGATGAAACCCAGTGGACCAACACCAGCAGTGGACCAACATCATGGATGATGAAGTCATCATCCATGGAAACGACACATTGGACCACAAGCAATGTGGATTCTGGGCCTCTCCACTCTTCCTCCAGACTCTGGGACCTTAACTTGTAAATGAAATCCAAACTTTATTTTAATCTGAAAAGACAACTTTTGACCACTGAGCAGCCTTTTCTCTTTAAAGCTGCAGCAAGTTACTTTTATAAAAAAAAATATATGTTTGTATATAGTTGTTGAAACTGCCATCATGTCTGACAGAATGGTGTGAGACAGCTAATCTGTGAAAAAATCAAGTTACTTTTCTTTTTACCAGTGCTCTCAGTTCTAACTACAAACAACCAATCAGAGACAATAGGAGGGTCTTAGTGCTGTCAATCAAGCCCCCCTCCTTGATCTCTTCTACCATGTAGCTTCTTCCCATCAGCAGATTCTGTCGCTAGTTAGCATGGTGGCTGATGGATAAACAGTTCCGATAACGGTGCGTTGTTTCTCCACTATTGACACATTTGGCAGTGACAACATGAGATTGATTGGCAGCATTTAGCCCCTCCTCCTGACTCTCATTGGTTGTTTTTGGTTGGGTAGTGGTGCATTTCTTCGGGTGGCAGTAGCAGCTCAGGGAAGAGATGGAGGAAATCAATCTTTTCACACATTAGCTGTTTCATATTATGTCACAACATGGTGACAGTTTTAACAAATATGGAAAGAACATATTTTGTATGAGAGTCACATACTGCACTGTGACATATTACTTGGAATGTGACAGTTGCAAACCTGTTTTCTGGACACATCAGTTTATGTTGCCTTGTTTAAACTCCAGTTCCAGTTCATGCTTTTTGAATCTTTCCCCAGTCTTTTGAATAGATTGAAATTACCGTTCTAGAAATATTGTAGTATCTAAGCTACCAAATGTTTTATATAACCAACTTTACAGGACTTACCCAAACTTTACAGATTTTTAACACAAAGCATGTTTTAACATGAATGCTGTAAAAAAAAGGTTTTTATTCTTAGAAGAATAAAAACATGAAACTGACTTTCTTCATCTGCAGAAGAGTATGAAGAGTAGCCATAGTTACGCCAATGTCTAATGCACATCCAAAAGAAAAACAAACAACTGCCACAGTTTTTCCTTCCACAAAACTTTCCATTAAAATACCTGGAAATAGCACTCTCAACAGCAAGTTTTTTTTCTGACATAATAGAATATTGTTATTGCAAAAGAGAAATAAAATGATATCATAGTATGCTACCCTACTTATATATTAAGCATTTAACTAAGCTTTCCTTCCTGGAGCAAACTGTCAGTCTCTGTTCACGTGCAGCTGCCATGTCTGCAGTATTTCCCCTGAGTGTGTACACCGTATATGTTCTCTTTTAAATCTCTGTATTTTATTCTAATCTAATGTGATAGTAAATTTTTCAGAAAAGCTTAATTTTGGGTTTTCCGAAGCTGTAAGATACAAAGAACAGAAATTAATGAAATAAATAAATATTTCTGTGAATAATAATTCTGTAGGATTTTTTTAGATGAATTACTGAACTAAGTTAAGCATTTGATTATAGTCTAGTTTTCTGAGGCATTTTCTGTTGCTATAGACATGAATGCTAAATATATTTAAGTCGAACCTTGATTGTTTTGCCATGTGTTCACAATCCAGTTAAAGCTAAACATGTTCATCGTCATAAATCATATCCTGGTAGTTCTCATGCTTCTTCATATCTAACTAGATCACACTCACAGTTTTTAGTTATAATTTAGGCCACTTTTTTCCTTTTATGTTTTATTTATACCATACACATTAGTCATTACTGATTTTAGATTTTAAGAGTACTGCTTTTCTAAGACTGCAGGTATTTTTTAATTAAGTCATTAATTAATTTATTTTACAAATATGTTTTCCCAGAGTATTTAATAATTTTCCTGAAAATTTTCAATTACGATTTATACTAATAAACATGTTTCTAATTCTGCCCCATTAAGCCTGATTTGCTATGAATTAACTCTTGAAGATATTTTTGATCTTCCACATATTTCAGAGCTGTTAATCTCGCTGATCTGCGCTGATCCATATGTTCTCTCGCAGCTGCTAAAACCGGGAAGGTTTCTTCAGATATCTGACCTCTACCTCCCTCTAGTGGACAAGCCAAAACTGCAGAAACGACATCCAAAACAACGAACATAATACACGAAAAAAGAAAGCAAACACAAAAGAATGCACTAACAATATTAGCAATACTAACAATAATGAACAGAATATATATTGCCATAGAAAATATGACAAGATCTAGAGGACAAAATAAGAAGCAAGTAGATGATCAAAAACCATTGGATCAAATCACATTGAGATTTAAACAATGACTAACTCAAAAGCAGTATCTCATGATTTAATGTAATGAATCCAAAACATCTAATCTAATGTTAGAGCTAATCTAATCTAAACATCTCCTATGTACACATCTGAACACTCCTAGCAGCTGACTCCCAGTTTGGAAGGAGAAAATAGGTCTTCCAGATGGACCAAGACCCTAAGATTACAGGAAGTGGTTAAAACGTGGCTTAAGGAAAACGGCGTTAATGTTTTTTAGTGGCCACCACAAAGCCTTGATCTCAGTACTTTAGACAATTGGTCTGAAAAGTTGTGTATAAGGTGTCCTTTTTACCTGACTCCCTTCCATCTTTTCTGTCATGAGGAACGATCAGAACTCCAGCAAACTACTGTGAGAAGTTGGTGCACGGAAGCCAACAGGCTTGACTGAAGTCATGCAGTTCAAAGTAATGCTACCAAATGAATGTAAACTTATGATTTAGAAGATATAAATAAACTCCTGACATATTCTTTCTCTCATTATTGTGGCGTCTAGCAAAGAGAAATAATTTTGGTCGTTCTAGCTGAACTGAAACAAGAGATGTTTGTTCTGATTTGACTTCAGACAATAATAATAAAAAAAAAGGTGTGTGTTTCTTATTTGGTGTATGTAAACTACTGATTCCAACCATATATTAAATGTTGATGTTAATGTAAACAGACCTAGTAGGTGGTGTGTTTTTAATGCAAAGCAGAGAGAGGACAAGGACTTCAGAAGAAGCTGAGAAATTGGTTGTGTTACGCCTCCTGCTGGAACATACTAAAACTGCCTTAATTCAGAACAGTTTAGATCAGGTTTGCAAATACACTAAAACAAGATGTTATCCACAATTAGTGATATGTCACAGGTCAGTAGCAAACAGCCCCCTAAATCAGCATCTTTAGCTGAATCCTCCACACAGTGCAGAATACTAACATACAGAAACAACAACACATTTACTAGTTTGTCTCTTTCAAATAACAGGGTTTTCAAATGACCACACCTTAGAACCAAGTGATTGAACGGATCCCTCAGCTTGCCAAACAGGTAAATGCTTAATTTCAAAAACATCGATCAGACATTAACACCAGAGAAAAAGCAACAGGTAGATTGTGGAAAAGAGGAAGATGAGAGAGTCCACAGTGGATGGCAACAAGATAGTCAAACAAGACTAAAGAATGATGGTTTTCAGGCACTGTAAACTAGAAATCCAATATGCCTGCCTTGCATATAAAACTTAATGATGACCAAATATGGGAGAAAAAAGATAATTATTTGCACCTCTGAAATTGTGTTTCTCATTATTACATGTCCACAGTATTACACAACCTCCTTTAGAAAATGTTGATTCAATGTTTGGAAATTCAAGGCGTGTGAGTGGCCAGGCTAACTGATATTAGTAATACGTGCTATACATACTAATATGAATGCATATTAACGTGTGTTGTTAATCTGCTAATTATCAATTGATGAATCACACTGGTTTTCTTATTGGAACAAGAAACCTGGTAATTTTAGCTTAATATTAATTAAAACACTAGGGGGCAGCATAGTTTTTTTTTCTTTCTTTCTTTCTTTTAGATCCTCAGCATATCTTAGTCTTTATTCTTGTATCCTTGTGTTGGTTCATATTTTGAGTTAGGGTGAATTATAAAATTTTACATGTTACAGTCAAACCAGAATAGCTCAACAACATAAGAGGTCGGGGAACACTTTGTATACTGGTTTTGTATTTCATTTGAGCTTTTTGAGTATCAGTTTATTTACATAGAGCCAAATGCCAAAACATGTCATTTCATTGTGATATGTGGCCTCTTACAGAAAAAAAAATCCTAATATATTGCAATCTTTGAACATGCATTCTTAAAAGAAAATAAAAACAAGCAAAAAAGAATAGCATGGGAAATGACTGAACAGAAGGTTATTGCTGAGTGGGTTTTATGAGCCGGTTTTTCCACATGTTTCGAAGTTTTCTGTTTTCAGTTTTCTTTGAGCTCAGCTCCATTTTCCGGTCACTCTCGCGCCAGTCCCTTGAATCTCGCGCGCTGCTTCCGGGGGGGAATTCGCATTCTCCACGACAGACCAATCAGAGGACAGGTCTCCCAGGAAGCGTCCCGTTGCTATGAGGCTGTGCTGAAGGTTATAGCAGTTCTGGACCGGCAGTTGGGGTGAGTTCTGCACAAAAGTTAAACGCAACATGAGTCGTTGCTAACTTAAATAATCAGGAAAAGGAGGAAATATTATTTTGAACCTATATCTTAAAATTTTCGCCTCTTCTTTATATTAGCTTGTTTTTTTTACACAGTCTTGGGGCTACAGAAAAACGAATCAGGTGCGTCAGAGGAGGAAAGTTAGAGGATATTAGAATTCCTCTATTAAAACGAATACGATAGTTATCTTGACATCACTGTTGCAGCTTGGAAACAGAAAGGGTTTTTTGTGTGTCAAAGGCTCGAGACAGCTGAAGTTTCGGTAGTAACTCGACCACACACGGACACGCCTCTCACCGGGTTTCTGTCCAATCCCATCGCTTTTAGTTCTGCAACCGACCAATCATCGCAGCTATGTAAATCGCCTCCTGAATACTGCTGCCTCGGGACTGTTTTAATGTGAAGCTGCCAGATTTATCTGTCAGACACAACGCCGTGGAGTTCAGATTAAGAGTCAGTAGAGTCCGAGAAGGCTCCAGCAAAGCTTGGCTGTTCGCTACTTTTTTTTTTTTGCAAGACGGTCGGATTAAGTTTAATGTACAACATGACATTTGAGGAACTAAGTGGGGATTATTCTCAAGAAAGGTAAATGTCGTTTGTTATGCATGATTTATTTAGCATAAGTAGCTTTGTTCCGCAGTACATGAAACAGTAATAGCGCCGCTCTTACGGATAAAAGCCAATATGGAACTGCAAAGTTTCTGTAGATGGACTTGTTTGAGCTTAATGTAGTATAGCAGCCTCGGTATTGTCTTTTTAGGTTCATATGCTGTGACTTCAGCCTTAATATTAGTTAAGGCTCACTAATAGCCTTAGCTAATATTAAGGGTATTAGTTACAATTCTCTTAAACGGAGTAGGTGATTAGCAAGAAGTTATATGTCGTGTCGAGTTCCAATATTCCCCCTTGAGTTCTGCACTTTATGATGCATTCAAGTACACCTCGTACAGTAGGTTGTGTGTACTGAAAGAACCATGGCGTGATGTAATGTCGCCGCTGTTTCTGCAACATTTCCCGAACAACAGTCATAATTATTTTAGCTATTGCTACTGTTGTGCTTTGTCTATCAACGAGTTTTGGTCGTTATTAGATGATCAAAACTCTTTGAAATACTTGGCTATAGTAAAATCATCCTTATCACTATCAACCTAAAATCTAGTGTAGCAACTTTTGAAATATTTTTTTTAATAGCAAAGTCGGACTGTTTGATTTTTTTGAATTTTTGCTTTCAAAGAGATATGGATTTGTCAAAAGTCATTTTAGGACCATTATCTTGGGAAGATGACGATCTTTAACTCAGTAAAAAAAAAAAAACAGGATTTAATCCTTTAATGTCCATTTACACCAGTGAAAACACTTGAAAATCTTACTTTTATAGTGTTGAATAATATCTGGCTGACCTTTTGGATCACATTTGGCTTTGTTTCACTGTTGGTAGTCTATTTCACAACTTGACTTGAATGCAGCGTGGGAGTCTAAATGTGGTGGGGAACCCCATGTGGACGCAGCTCCAGCGACATGAACATGCATGTGTCTGTGCTTTGCAGAATGGATACGGTGGCGAAAGCCTTGGAGGAAGTCCTCACCTCTGCCTTGCCACAGGGCTGTATTACGGTTGGCGTCTACGAGGCAGCCAAGTCCCTCAACATGTGAGTAGAAACTGTGTTGCTTGTATCTGTAGCAGGATTTGCTGGTCGCCACCTCGCCTTAACGCTTTCCTCTCCAACAGAGACCCTGACAATGTGGTGCTGTGCATCCTGGCCACTGATGAGGACGAGGTTAAAGACGTGGCCCTGCAGATCCACTTCACGCTCATTCAGGCTTTCTGCTGCGAGAACGACATCAACATCCTGAGGGTCAACAACACCCACCGGCTGGCAGAGATCCTGGGGGACGGCGGAGGGAAGCAGAGCGGCGGGGAGCCCATGGACCTGCACTGCGTCCTGGTCACTGTGAGTGCTGCTCGCCGTGTTTTCTGTTCTGTTCGGCCGTAACTGTGTCTGGCATGGAACTTTTCATCTACTGGCTGTGGGCACGTGAGCGAAACTCTTACTCAGAGGGGAACTTGTCCACACTTGTTCCTGTGCCTGTGATAAAGCGATGGCAGAGCTACTCCTTCGTCTGACTTCTGAAGAATTTCATGTGGAATGTGTCGTTATGCAGAAACAGAGGCTGGCAGAGATCTGACTCAGGGCTGAAAGAAAGTACACTTGCTTTGAACATTTCTAGGATTCTAGGAGCGGTTTTACATTTTTTACTAACTTTTTTTTTTTCCTTTTTTTTTTTCCGTTTAACACAGAGATGTAGTTGTGGTTTTGTCCCCTTGTTAGATTTTATTCATTCTTGTCTTGAATGTTTAGAGAAACAGTCAGTGGGTCTGGCTGCCCTGCAGTGTCAGGTGAAATTTACCCTAAGAAAAGGTGGAAAGTGAGAAATTCCTTCTGTTGCACAGTTGACTTTGTGGTAAAATATATAATCTGCGTAGTAGTAAAGGCGCACGGATAAATCAGCTCTGGTTTTCTTAATTTTGGGAGATCGATCAATACTTACACGTGAAACTGATATTATCTGAATCTTATCTAGCTCTGCAAAGGTCTGAAAATCAGCCACTGTTACCTTTTGCTCTTCAGTGACAGAGAACTGACCGCTAGCTCCCCCATCAGGTCACGTCTCCATGGTGACCACCCCATTGTTGTAAAGTTGTTGTCACTATATTAAGACTTTTGAAGGAAAAAAAAAACGTTATGCGCCAACATCTGAACGTCCGACTTTTTAAAGATCGGCTAGAAAACTGCAATCGGTGCGCCCCCTGGTGGAAACACCACAGCAGTCATACTGAGCCAGAGATGGTGTTTGGATGATTAACATCAGTTTTCCTTCTTGCTTTCAGAGCCCTCACTCCACATCATGGAAAGACCCCGCTTTGAGCAAGCTGAACCGGTTCTGCAGAGAGAGCCGCTGCATGGACCAGTGGGTTCCCATCATCAACCTGCCCGAGCGATGAGCCCCCCCCTCCCAGGCCGCCCTGCAGCGAGGAGACCCTGTTCGGAACCAAATCATATCTGCGCAGGAGGCATGCTTTAAACCCCACCTGACACCATGCGCCCACCAGAGAACCAGGTCTGCTGCAACGCTGGTTGCAGAGAGCACAAAAAAAGAAACGAACCAAAAAAAAAAACAAGAAAGAGAAAAAAAAAAAAAAACATGCTGTCAGTGTGGGATGTGTTCAAAACCAAAATAAAAAAAAGCGTGGGGTCGGAATTTCCACTTCGAACTGGATTTGTTTGGAGTTAACGTCCGCGGGCCGTGGCAAGCGAGAGGAGGCGGCGGCGGACTCTGTTCGTCTGAAGGTGGAAGTGTTACGAAGCGTGTGTGCTTTTCAGTATGACGCCCCGCAGCCGAGCACAAGGACTCTACGCTGTTTGTTTGGCAACGTCTCCGTGGCGATTGGTAGGAGCGAGACAGCGACCCCGGAGCGTGGAGCAGCTTAGCCGCTGAGCGGACCCAGGCCTCAGGCTCTCTGCAGAAATAAAGCACTTGTTGAAACACTGGAGCTGCTGCAGTTTAACTTATTCATCACAGCCGTTCATGTTCAGGTTGATGTTCTGATTTCAAAAGGGAAAATCTTCATTCTGTTTGTTTACTGTGTCTTCTATATCTATCAACACACCAGTTGTTTTTTTGTTGTTTTATTTTTTCTAAGTGAACTAGTTCTTCTGTTCAAATTTAAGTTATTTCTAATTATATTTATGCATATTTATGTTATTATTTTTTACAAACTTGCACAATTTGAATACCAGACAAATGTTTTCCTGTCAATAAAATCTTCGAAACAAAATGTAAAATGTGTGGGGTTGATTTTTTTTTTTTGCTGAGTGCTGAGCTGCAGTGAAAGACAGTGTCACGTGTGGATGGCAGGGGTTCAGGCTGGCCACTGTGGCCCCACTGTGGCCCCGGTGCCATCCGTGGCCTAAGCAGAACAATGACCGGCCCAACCCGCCCGCTGCTCAGGCTTCTGCCGCGGTCAGCAGGACCGAGCGCATTCATCCAAACAGCTCAACAACTCTCTAAAGAAAAGCGCGTGGCAGAGACGTCAGACTGTGATTGTCTAAGATTTGAGCATCTTAAGTTTTGATTTGGCGTTTCCTGAACTGCTGCCGGTCAGAAGAGAGCAGAGCAGAAACGGTTTAGTCATTGGGTGTTTTCTGGCATGCAGGCCGTTGTGTAAGCCCTTCTGAGCCGCTGACGCCTCCCCTCCTCCCCCTTCTTTTTCTCCTCCCCCCCTTTATCCAGCAGTCACATGACCACACCAGCAGGTGATCTTCCAGAAGCTGGCTGCTGGTGACATCACTCGGCTGATGTAAGGCATGCAACCCCCTCTGAAAGTGCCAAGTCATAATCTGGGTGAAAGGGTGAAAAGGAGTTTCACAATCTAGGTCATGTGAGAGCAGCCAGTGGAAGATTTGCAGAATTTCAGGTTAGAATTAGTCATTAATCAGGCGTTTATTTTTGCTGTGTCATGTTAAAAAGTTTGCACGCCCCAATGACAGTTTCAGTTCTTTGGAAAGAAATTTTCACATTAATGTATAAATCTCTATTTTTTTTATATCTTTCCCTGGGAAGGACAATAATGCAACTAAACCCTCCTACAGCTGGTCTAAAACAGTTTAGCTGAAATAAGTTGAGAAGCTGCTTGTTGATCTCCTGTAGCAGTCTGTATTACAACAAATTTGAAGACACCTCTGACTGAAGACTTTCATAAAGAGGATACTCAGGGCTGTCCATACATTTCTTGATCGTATGCATATGTAATAAAAGTTCAAATTTATCTCATAAACATATTGTGCAGTTATCAAAAACAGAACTAGTGTACTGCGACACGAGATGAGCAGCTGAGCTTTTTGGAGTTTTGTAGCCATTTACCAACCAGTCTGCAGAAAGTCTGTCCCACTCCTCACTTTCAAATCTCCCCTCAGCATTTAAATGACATCATTATCTGAGCTTTGACTAGGCCGTGGTCAGCCAGACCAGAGCATGTTGACAGTTCTGACTGTTTTAAATGTCCATAGTGGAATGGCTGATGTCAAACTATTTTTGGACTTTTTTTTCAATCCCTCACCGGACTCACAAAGTGCCAGGATCTTTTTTAGTTCTGATCACTTCGACAGTCAGCAGAACTAAATGAAATGTCTGGAGTTTGAAAACAGCGAGCCTCATTCAGAATGCTGAGTAATGGAGTTCTTATCATTTGCCCCTGAGCTGATATGTCTGTATGTGATATTAAGTGGAAATAAATGTTCTAAGTTATTCGTCACCAGAAGAAAAGCATTTTTTTAAAATACATTTTACAGGAAATATTACAAGGTTTTTACTTCAGTGTCCTTCCTCGGTTTCCACTCTGCCTCACTACATTTCCCAAAACCCACTGGGAGCACATAGCATAAAAAGTGCAATAAGAGAAGTCAACTTAGCAGTTGCCATTTTCCTGCCGTAATGGATATAATATTCTTTTATTTTTGGTGTACTGCATAAAGCCACCATTTGTGCATTTATCTGATTCAACATAAAGTCTTCATTACTCTCCGTCCAGCCTTCAGACAGTTACTGCACTGCTAATGCTGGCCTCTAGAAATCATTGGAAATTCCTTAAGGCTTTTCAGGAATGTGTGACTCAAAGTGTTTGCCTTCCAGCCGCTCCTCAGAGCTCCACGGTGTTGGTTGGCTCCAAGTGAAAGGTCACCTGTCCTGTGACTGGGGGGGTGTGACGCTCTCTGATGTAACATAGTATTGTTGTGATCGGAGGCTGAAGGTTATTTTAAGCCTCGTGTTACAAAAGATTACGCGCAAAAATGTGGAAGAGTTCTAAGGTTGAACCAGAAACAGACATTGAGGAACTGCATTCAGCTTCTATGTACCACAAATCTGGACCAAACTTCCAGCAAACTGCAAAACAGCCGAAACACTGAGTTCATTTAAATCTAGAAAAAGAACCCACGGGCTGCACAGTGGCTCAGTTGGTAGAGCTGTTGCCTTGCAGCAAGAAGGTTCTGGGTTCAATTCCTGGCCCAGGGTCTTTCTACATGGAGTTTGCATGTTCTCCCTGTGCATGTGTGGGTTCTCTCTGGGTACTCTGGCTTCCTCCCACAGTCCAAAATCATGACTGTCAGGTTAATTGGTCTCTCCAAATTGTTCCTAGATGTGTGTGTGCATGGTTGTTTGTCCTGTCTGTCTCTGTGTTGCCCTGCGACAGACTGGTGACCTATCCAGGTTGTACCCCGCCTCTTACCCGGAACGTTAGCTGGAGAGGCACAAGCACTTCCTGACCTCATTAAGGGGCAAGGGTGAGCAGAAAATGGATGGATGGATAAAACCCCACCTAGTGAGAGTTGATTTTGAACTATAATAAATGAAACATTGAGCAACATATTTGATGTGTAATGATGATTTTGGTGATGGCACTAAACAAAATGTGATGTTTGTTCCTGGTTTCTCAGTTGGTGACTCATGATGTTTGTATGACTTTGTGTCGATTGATTGATTGGGTGTGAACACTCAGGTGGTTCACACCACTGTGGTGTGTTTTATTTTTAGCCAAACAGAATTCCATTATGTGTGAAGTGGTAATGGGATTCGACTTAAATTTTAAATCGAGTTCATTGCAAGGTTTGTAATCAATTAATCACAATGAATCACATTTTAATCAAAAATCACATGTCAACAAAATAACCAACATTTTCAATTCAAAAATCCTTTTTGCTGCTAAATTATTGAATAAATAGACATGTAGCTTTGCTAATAAGCTAACTCATTTAAATCACAACTTGAAAACAGCAACCTTTTCCATCAGATCGGTTTGCAGAAGTTGCTTAAATTTACAGGCGAACCAGAAACGAGTGAATTGATTAATTGTGCAAAAAATGTTGACATGTCAAAATTCATGCAATTAATTAATCAAAAATAACACATTAAAGTATCGTCCCTAGGCTAGTTTATAAAAAAACTAGTATAAAAATATGCTCCTCTGCCAGAGTACAACTTATTAAAAAGTTCCAATTCATCTCAGTTTCCTGTAGATGACATCTAAAAATCTCAAGACATGTTCCTGTTTTACTGTTACAACCTTTGATCTTTATAAGAGAAGATATTTTGGTTTAAATGGCATATAAATCTTATCATAACAAGTTTTTTGTCTGTGTTTTTTTTTTTTATCTTGTCGCAACAATAAAGCTTTCTATCTTAAGCCAGATACTGCTCCTGAATTTATCTCCAAGCTGTTGCGGTTAAATGTTTCTGAACTGGTGTGATCACATGATGATAAGAAAGCATCCTTGATCTTGATCTTCTTTTGCAAGGCAGTAAAATAAGAATTATTTCTTTCATTCTGGTTTGGTCATTTCAGTACACGAGCAGACCCATAGTGCCAGGTCAGTTTTGCAGAGTAAGTGGAAAGTCTATAAAATGCTGGCAGAGATTCAGGAGGGGCCACGGTTTCACATCTAGAGATCCCCATTCCCTGAAAGAGGAACCAGGAGCAGAGCAACACCCAGAGGCTGCCAGCAGCTCCTAATGTCACCACCCAGACCGTAAAACTGAGACGCTACTTGGACTTTGTTGTAGTTGGGATGTGAAAGACTGAAGGGACTAGATAGCTGAACCTCTGCAGCCTGCCCCATCACACACACACACACACACCCTCTTCTGTCCCAGCGCAGCACATTCCAACACACTGACACCAGAACCAGGAAAGCTTTTCACAGAGGGACCGGAGGCCCCCACTGGCAGGCAGAGAGAGTGCTGGTGCCCAAAATTCAGGTTGTTTGGACCGGGCTTGCACTAGGCCACTGAGTGTTCAGGGCTTATTTAGCATTGTTCTCAGCAGCTGTGTTTCTGTTACAAATGTACAGAAATCTTTGTCAATATTCCACAAATGTAAAAAAAAAAAAAAAAAAATTCCACAATTGCAATGTTTCCATTAAATGGGAAACGCAATTAAAATCACACATGAGTTTGTTCATGTGATAATTTATTAAAAAACATCATCCTCCAACTACTTCCTGTTGTCTTTTTCTTTATGGTTTGTGGCAGTGGAAACATCCGGTTGCTCATTTTTTCCTGTCCCTTCTTTTGTAAACTCTGGAGAGACATTTAGAATTGATGACATCCAACAGATTACCATAACTCATATATTATAATATGTTGATGACCTCGATCGCCAAATATCTGATGTGATAAATATTGTTTTCTTGCTTGCTAAATATCATCTACACTGCTGTAAGAAGAGCAGCAGCGTAGATGCTTGTTTTGATTTTTTTTAACCAATTTAAACTTTATTTCTCCTCACTGAAATGTTGGAAATCTCTATAACGAACAAAAAAACAAACAAAAAACACCAACATGTCTACTTTTACCATTGCCTTATTGTTATGAGCTTGTCTTTTGCAGTCTTAAACTCGTGTTTGTTTCTTTTTTTCCTACCTATGTTTCACTGTTCCTTGCACCTCAGCGAGAAAAGTTTTTAATGACTTATCACGTGAACAAACTTAATCACCTGTGATTTTAATTTCTTTTATTATTATTTAATGGAAACACTATAATGTGTTATTTTTGACAGTAACAGAAGATTGACAAAGTTTTGCTCACATTTTTAATTTAACGCTCCAGCTGTGCACTGTAAAGAAAAATGCTGACACACCACTACTTGACTACTTTCCTTGTTGCTTTGACTCAGTTTAGTTATATAACTTTAACTAAACACTTAATAAGAGCTATTTACAACGCTTATCAAGTTAACTGTCTTTAGTCAACTGTATTAGATTAAAAGTGATTAGTTAAGATTTTATATTTAAAGTTGCCCCAACTTATTTAAGTTTTTTTATTATTACTTCAAGTTGAATTTTTATATATCATTTTTTATCTAATGTTAAGTTTTTACAACTTATTTTTAGCTGTTTTTGTCCTTCTGTTTTCTCACTGCAGACACACCTGGCTCATCTTGCATCACCATGTCTCATTTGTAGGGGAAAAAAGAAACAAAACAAAAAAAAACTGCTGATTTTTTAATACAGGAGGCATCAATGTTTCACCACTGCTGCTGCTGTTGCTTTGTGTGTGAGAACCGCTGCATCCTCTGCACTACATGTGCAGCTTTAACAATGTGGTTTGTATGATCCTGTATGATCTTCCCATTGTGTACAGACAGAACACACTGCAGTGTGTGCAGCCTCCAGCTGGACAGAAACAAGGTCAGAGAAACCCGGCGGGCTCCCAGGATGAGCAAAAATAGTTCCTCTGCTCTCCAGGAGCGGAAACTGGGCCTTGGCTTTGTTCTAAATTTAGCTCCAGCGTTCCCTGCTTTCTGAGGGCCTCAGTGAGAGGGCCACAGCTCCTGCTCCCAAATTAGACAGGAATAGACCACTAATGACAGGAAGTGGGCCCACAGAAAGGCTGAGGCACTCCTGGTCAAGATGTTTATAAAGTCTTAAAATAAATCTTCATTTCAGCAGCATCTCCTCATTTGGAACATTTTGATGAAACAAATTCATCCACTGAGTAACTTTACAAACGCAGGGTAAAGTTCCTGAGAGCTTCTTATGACAATGACTTTGTGTTTTGCTGAAGGAATAGAAATATGATGACACACAAAGACTCATGACTTTCAGTCACCAGGCTGGAGGAGGAGCCATGTTATGTTGCCAACACACAAAGAGTGGCACCTGAAGGTCACCAAAAGCAACTTTAGACAACACTTATATGGCAACATGTGGTCTGATCAGGTGTCAAACAACAGATGAATTTGTGGACAAGCACCTCAATGTTAATTATGGGGGATGATGTGTGGTGCTGTGGGCCTGATTTGAAGTTAAAAAACATAGTGAACTGAACATTATATGTCAGCTGGTCTTTCTTGCAGGATAATGATGCAAAATATGCAGCCAAAAAAAAAAAATACACAAATATTTTTCAGCATTTTTCCAGGACCAGAATCAGTCCGGATCAAATTGTGCAGACAAGCTGTGAGCTCAGCTTAAAGTTAAAACTAAATTTGTGAAAACTATCATCAAGTCCTGACAGTGCGAGACAGATAATATGTGGAGAGATGGAGCTCCTTCCTGTGCTACTATACCTGTCTGAAGGGATGCAGCGCTCCTGGTCAGAAAGAACCAATCAGAGCCAGGAGGAGGAGCTTAACGCTGTCAATCATGCTCATGAACGCACCGTGGAGAAACAACTTACCGTTCCAGGAAAACTGTTTATCCTCCATTATTGGTGGGCATGCTAACTAGCCTTAGCATTCATAACGGGCTCTGTTATGGTGAACCAGCTATAGTGTAACAGAGAGCAAGGGGTCTGAGGAGTGTATACACAAGAATGACTGACAGCAGTAAGATCCCCCTCTGGACTCTGATTGGTTGTTTCTGGTAGAGGGGAATAAGACCACAAAGAGAACAAGAACATTTAAAATGTCAATTAAACTCAACTAATTAATTATTAATTAATTTCTGTTTAAATTTAAGTGTGTTTAAATGTTTTATTTACATTAATTTAAACACATTTAGGTGTTTAAATGAATTATTAATTAGTAATTATTATTTAATAATTAGAGTCAATTAAATAATGTCACTTAAAGTCTCTGACATGTTCTCTCATTGTTGTGGAATTAGAAAACAGAAATATTTTTCATAATTCTAAAAGCAAGAAAGGTTTTGTCCGATTTAACGTCAGATAGCAAAAACAGGTGTGTCTTTTTATTCGGTCTATGTAAACTTGTGGTTGAGTAGGTGTTTATAAAGTACTGACAGCAGGGGTTAATTTGTTTAAAACAGTTGGACAAATCAAGGATGTTTTCCCCACTGCTGAATAAATGGACTCATATTAAAGGTTGAACCATTTCAGTGAGAGAGATTATGCTACTGCAATAAAAGCTGACACCTTTATCCGAGTGCCAACAAGCCGGCCTGCATCATAAGAGACCCCAGTCGGCTTCCTGTATCTTTAGTCCACTGAGAGGCGACTCGTCATGCTGTAGGAATGTTTCACTTTATTGAGCTTCATCAAATCTCCATACCAATGTTGGTAAATTAATAAACACATTTATCCAACAGAAAAAAAGCATTTGGTCACAGTTAAATTAATCTCTCAATGGAACAACAAGAGTTACAGATCAAACGAAGACATGGCAACACACGGCGGTTGTGTTCTTAAGCTTTTGTTCCCAAATAGCCATTGGCAGCGAGACACAGAGCCGTTTCACTGCAAGTAAGAAAAACAGACGTAGAGGAGAGGACAGTGGATCAGCGTCAGGCGTCCGCATGGGGAAGGCAACAAGAAAAGGAGAAGAAAGATTCTTTCTTTTTTTATCTTTTTAAAGGAAATATAACATGTAAAATGATTTTTCATAATAAGAGGCAAACATGAGTAAGGCTGATTTTATTCCTACTATTTAAATTTGCCACAGCAGATAAGGCATGTTGAAACCCCTTCACCCCCATTCCCCCCCCCACCTCCACCTTAACCAGTAACAGATCTGGTAGAATTAATGTAAAAGCTTTCATCACCTGCTCCTACAACCATTAAAAGTTCTGACATTACTAGAGTTATTTGTTGTGAGTTGATATGTGGAGCTCACAGTGGTTTGCAACATTTGCTGAGTTTTGTTCAGCCAGAGTTAGAGCTGTGTGTGTGTGTGTGTGTGTGTGTGTGTGTGTCTGCTTAGATACAGAGATGCACCAACAAATGAGCCAGATTTCGCATTTGACTGGAAACCAGAAAGTCTGGCATCTTTTCTCCAGTCAGCTACCAAAACATTGAAGATGGAATGGAGCTATGTAGGGTTTGATGGGAAATTTCTTAGTTGGAGTTCTGACTTCTGGAGGACTTCCTGTTTTTTTTTTTTTAATTATTATTATTTTATTTTTGGATTTGGAGTTAATGCCTTGTTCACACGGCAAGATTTTTGTGCCAATTTTCCCCCTCCTCCACCAATTTTGCATGGTGTGTTAGGAGAGACCCGGCCCGCTCTGGAGGATGTTGGGGAAATTCAACCTGTTTGATCGTCTGTGGTCAGATATCGCAGTGTGTGTGATATTCCCTGAGGACGAATGAGCAGGAAGGGTGTTGGATGTGATGTATAGCCAATCAGAAAGAGAGGAGGAGAATCCAAAATACGGCGAAGATAAAACAACCGTCATGACACTCCAGAAAGTCCGGTGGACACTGCAAACGTCTTCGTTAAATATAGTCCACAAAACATCGTTGCTTCTTCCCAGTCGGCCATGTTTGTTCACTGAACTCACATTTGGTCTCGAGACTTTGGGAAATTTCCCATCTGACATCTGAGTATTGGTGAGTGGATTTGTGTGTGTGTGTGTGTTGCAGTGTGTGGCTTTACAACACACACTGCAAAACAAATCTGATATAGCTAAGATTTTTGTTGTTGTGTGTGTGTGTGGTCTCTCAAGTTTTGAAAATCGGATGACAATTTTTAAATCTCACTAGTTTATCATTAGTTTAAAATACAAGTAAAAAATAGTTTTCTTTCACACACACACAGAGTGACATCACCTCTTAAAATTTGAATAATCAATGATCAATCACAGCAGGAAGCCCAGAAGAACAATTTTATATATAATTATATAAAAAAAAAATTTTCTTCAATTATAGTTTTTAAGAGGCGTTGGAATCTGTTACATTTGGAAGCTGCAAATCAAACATTTTAATTGGAAACTGGCATCTCTACTCATAAAGGAGGTTATGAATACAGTAGTTCAGGTTTAGTTTACATTGGAGATAGAATCTAACAGCAAAAAAATCCCCATTGATCCAGAGTTTTAAAAAATGTTAATTTGAGATTAATTCAGTGTTTTCATAAGCAGGAGACTTTCCCCCAAAACTTGGCAAGATGAACGGATTTAAAATGTATTCAACATGGAGAATATATCTGCCTAAATTTTTTTTATTAAATAGCTTAAAGACGATGTGAAATTTATCAAACTAACAAAAATGCTAACAGGATATTCAATGGATTGTGGATTGTCATTGGTCAGTTGGAGATGTGACCGGCTGTTTGATGTACTTTGATTTAATGCTACCTGCTTCTCTCTCAATAAAATACATCATGGTAACATTTGGAAATTTTGATCCCAAGAATTTAGTGGCACAAGCTGCACTTACATCTGGAAAATTGCTGCTGTGGCTCTCAATCATGTAAAGCTTTTATAGAAAAGGCCAGCAGGGAGACTTTGGTTGTTGGCGTGCATTTAAGGCAAACCAGAGAGGCAAATAACAGTCACTGCCCACTGGAGACACAATTGGATAAACACTGACAGAGCAAACCCATCACTGAATGCTGCTTTTACTGGCAGAAGAATTAGAAAATAAGTTTGTGACTTTAAGATGCAATCAAACCCACGCAGACAAAGATTTCTGAAGCGGTTGAAATTCACCCTGACCAGTGGTAGATCAGTACTTTTGGTCAAAATCCCCCAAACGGGAGCCGCCGCACGGCATTCTGCACAGACTGTTAAAACACCTAAAGATATGATCACAGATCCTCTCTCACCCCTCCCAACATGAGTAATACAGCAACATTGATAAGCAGAAGACAAATAGACAAGGCTAGAGGGCTTCCACTACAATAAAGTGCAGGGCTTCTTCTCCTTGAAGGGGTTTTCTGAAGCAGGGATGCCCATGATGAGAGGGTCAATTTTCTGATGCTGGCTGCAGTATTTCACAATGTCCGCGGAGGCTTGGGAGATCTGGAGAGAAAAAAAACAGGAATCAAAAACACTACGCTTTTAGTTGTCACATTTGGAGATGTACAGCGCACCAACGCATCTAGATCGCCAGTTTGGAAAAACCACGATCCAAACCAACATGGCAGTGTGTGACAGAGTGGACATTAGAGATCATTGCACCCCTCTCCCTTTTCTTACTTTGTTTAAAGACTTCTGTTTTTCTTACTTTATTTAAAGATGTTGACTATACTCTTACGCTGCACTCATGCTCGACCTGAGATGCATTGGACTGCAGTTGCAGTAGTTCGCCACCAGTGGGCACATAGAGCACAGTGAGCACTCCTGACTCAGCGGACCAACGAGGCGCTCACTGTCGATATTGTCTGTCAACACGTAAATATCAATTAGCGCTGCTATTTATATTAACGGTCTCTTATAGGAGTAGTAAGCTAGAGTAAAGTAACGAGATATTTGTGTGAAAGTTTTTAATGAGTAATTGTTTGACCGATAATGTAAATACTTATTTATGAAGTAAATTGCCAACGGCAATTTAGCACAGCAACGGCTGGTCAGCGGAGGCTGGTCAGCGGAGGCTGGTCAGCGGAGGCGCTCACTGTCGCTGTTGTCTGTCAACAGTGTTTAACAATAAAAGAACCTGCAAAAAACACACTGACTAATCATTAAGTGTGCGAAACGTAAAGTAAGCAAAGGCGACACACCAGATCACTCAGAGAGTCTCCTGTTTATTATGTCAAATCAACTTGTTTGAGCTTTACAACATGTTATAATCTTATTCCCTCATCAAAAACAAATGTGGAGTGTTGCCTTGATTCTTTCATGAATGTTTGAGAAATCTTTTAATCTCATTGGTAACCATTCTGCTGTGCAAAACACCTGGGTGGACCTAGCTCCACCTTCAAGGCACAGCTCCTCCTCAGAGCTGCAGTTTCCAAGCTTCCCTCCCATAGAGCAGCCCTCCCTGTGACTCCCCCACTCAGCTCCTTCAGACTAGCCAGCAGCAATTAGCAAACTCCAGGTGGATCTGCAGATCTTTTGAGTTCATTATAGGAGCTACTTCTCAGTGCAACTCTGGTTAAAACATTGTTAAAGGGTTAATAGAGGAGCCTTGTTGCGATGACATCCTGAAGGCGGAGTTTCAGAAAGAGCAGGAGGGGCTTGATTTCAAGGTGTTAAATTATGGAGCCATATTTGGTATATATTGCATTTTTATAACAACTGAAGGTAACATAGTTACTGGACTGTGCTGTAAAATGGCACCATGTGCCTGGAAAATATATAACACTGCCCCTTTAAGCTCCCATTCCATACCAGCAGCTTCCAGCTGACCAGGAGTTGGAAAGAACACATGCAGATGATCTGATTGAGTCAGAGTCTTCCTTCATTTCATCGGAGCATTGTTCCTAAAAGCGTTGGTCTCTCATAAAACTGCAAAAAAGAAGTGGGTTCCTCCTCCTCTTATTTGGCCTTTACCCAGAGACCCTACCTCTGTTCGCAGTGTGACGTGTGGACTGAAGTCTCACATGTTGTTCTGAGGTTTTTTACGCAATCACTTACCTCATTCTGTTTTGTCTCTGCACAACATCCTGTCTACTTTTGAACAAGTTGTCTAACTGTGAAACTTCCTGACAGCATTTCACAGTTTTTTTAATTTATATTTGGAAAACAAATATCAAAGTGCCAAGAACTATGTGTCCAGAAAATGATTTTCTCACTATCATTTCTTTCACAATCATTTCTTTCTGAAATGTAAATAAAATGTGATTAAAATTTAAACATACAAATAAATCTAAACAGTGTGATGTGAGCAGATAATGGCTGCTAGTTTGGGGGTGGATAAGGGTCTCCATGTATATAATATTAATTGTTTAACATCTGCATCTTGTCTGAGTAAGTGGGACATGAAAAATGTTAAGGTGAAACAACAGTCCAGTGCTCCGCAGTGTTTAAAGCCATCAGATAGATGTGAGCCAGTGCTTCTGATGTCCTTATCTGACACCAAATCAAAGTGATGTGATTAAGTCCTGCACATAATAACACTGACTAACCCCTACAGCGTTACAATCTTCTCCACCAACTAAAGGGACAGTTCAAAATTAGAGTATATGTTTATATGTTTTGATAAATGGTAATATAGGATACAAAAAGTACTTATTTATGATCACTGTCAGATATTTTGTGGACCCAGATATTGTGTTTATTTGGTTTTTAAAAGCTTCACATATTTACACCGTTGGTTCTTCTGTGATTCTGTCTGTGACCTGCTGGAAACTTTTGGGTCAAATCCAGATTGATGGTGACCCATTATTTCCCTGTCGGGCCTCAGAGTTAGTCCTAGCTTGTTGGCTTTCAGTTTCTCCGACTGCTTTTTGAGAACTGATCACAGGTTAGGTTCTCAGTTATGGCGCAGTATTAGTACAGTAGTACAGTATTAGACTGTAGGGCAGGGGTGCTCATAAGGGCTCATAAGGGCGATCGCGGGAATGTTCACCTACTGCCGAGTCGATCTCGGCAGCAGGTGACAAACTGAATGCCGCCAGGACGCTGAGACCAGCACTTCCTCTTCTGACCGGCTTAGCAAAAATATTCACTAAGATCCTAAACGTTTGTAGCTTCATGAAAGAATAATAATTTTAAAAAATCAACGAAACGTGTTAAAATTAATAATCTCAGTAATTATTGTTTCAACAAGGTGTTGTGCAATTCAGTGCGTTTCGGTTCCACTAACAAAAAAAAAGGGACTCAAAGACCGAGTGACGAGCAGAGCAGGAGTTTAAATTAGCTGCTCAACCACCGCTGTGATCATGAGGGGCTTATTAAGAATCGAGAAATAAACATCAAGCCTGGAAGCCTAATATTGTAACGGACTGAACGTTATGTTTTCAACGTAAACTCTGCTCGGCTTGAGCAGAGTTTAAGCACACCCGTTGCCACGGCAACGGGTGTGCTTAAACGACAAAGAGAGAGAGTTTTTTTTTATTTTTTTTTTAAGATTTTTTGAGACTCTAGTGGCCTTTATTTGAAAGTAGCTTGACAGGAAATTAGGGATTGAGAGAGGGAGAAGACATGCGGCAAATGTCGCCAGGCTGGGAATTGAACCTGCGACTACCGGCATGAGGACTAAAGCCTCCATATGTGGGTTGTGCTTTGCACCTGCGCCACCACAG
>CAEGAE010050498.1:0-47131 GCA_903067095.1 Girardinus metallicus
CGGACTGAACAAAAACAACTCCGCCGAGACTGAGCCATTTTCCTAGCCTTTTAATGCTAACGCTATAGCCACCGGAAATAGTCAAACCCCACATCCGCTTTAAAACGCGGAAGCGTGAAAAAGGTCTCTTGCTCTATGCCCGCCCACCGTTGGTTTCTCCCAATCATTACCTGTCAAGTCAACAAACTTGACAGGTAATGTCAACAATAATGCTATTTCATTTCTTTTAATAACTTTTATTTTATTGTGACTGGACGATAATGAAAATTTCTGTTGCATTATCATTTAATTTATTCACTTCTTAATTTTTTTTGCTCTTACTGAAGTCAAGCCCAGCAAATATTACAAGGACACAGTACATTGCTAAATATATGCAGCTGAATCCTTGATGCTTCTTCCTCTTTCATGTTTTTGTTTACTCTTTTCCTTTTATTTCTAGATTTTTGAGCGTGACATCTCTTTCATTTTTCTCTTGATCCTTTAGTCACTACCGAATGTGTGATGAAGTTTTAGGCTTAAGTCAAGTTTTTTGATTTTTTTTTTTTTCTTATGAAGACAAACAAGTACAATTTAAGTACAATCAACTGGATAGAAAATAAGAAAAGAGAAAAGTTTGCTAAAGACTAAAGAAAAACACAATAATTCACATGAAAGATTGTACGGCAGTCTTGCTAATTATGAGAAGATTTTCCAATATTTAATTTTTCAATATTCTTTTAAAATGCACACATTTGGGCACAGTGATAGCACAGAGGTAGAGCGTGGATCCCATATTTTTGGAGGCCCTAGTGCTCGACTCGGTCGTCAGGGGTTCAAATCCCAGCCTGTTGATCTTTGCCGCATGTCTTCCTCCTCTCTCACAACCAATTTTTCTGTCAGATCTCTGTCAATTAAAGGCAACTAGCGCTGAAAAATAAACTTGTAAATAAATGCACACATTTCTATTTTTGTTTCCCCAATGCTATTTTGCAGTGTAATGCTTTATTGATTGTTTTTTTTTTTACTCTATTTGAACTGATTTTATCAAAAATGACAGGATATTTTCAGAACAATGCAATAAGTCAAGCTGGTTAACCAATCTGTTTAAATAAGCACCTGCTGATAGTGCCTGTGCTCCAGACAGGGCTTTTACTTAAATTTTTTTAGAATTTTCTTAAAAAAAAAAAAAAAAAAAAAGAAAACATATTCAAACTATCAAAATAAGCCATAATCAAATACTTTTAGGTGACAAAGGATCAGGAGATGTTTGAATGCAGGACCTTAAATCGTAAACCAGTGTTTTACACTCCACTACTAAGAGGAGAAGTCACAGAAACTTTGACCTTATAAAAAAAAAAAACTACTCAATGTAGCTCAGCGATCTCAGCTTCTGTCACATGAACATAGAGAATAATTGAGTGAATGAATAAATTAATTTATTCATTCATTCAATAAATTATGACTTCCTTAGGCCTGTCTAACATCTTCCTACATCTATTGCTGCATGGCATTATGAGGCTGTGTAAAACTCTAGATTTCCCTCCGGTTGGCAAAATGGCACCACTGTTTGATTGAAATGGATCAAAAATTTTCTTAGAAAATCTGGGGAAGTGAATGTAACTTAATTGCTGACAAGTTGTTTTAAAATTAGGAATTTATTTTTGTGTATTTTAGAAAATGCCAGAGACAAGAGAAAGCAACACTTGCAAACCTGTGGGGGCCTTCAGATGTCTGATTTTTGTTACACATACATTTTAATGTATTGTTTACTCTCATAATTAACTTAATTGGTTGGGAGGTTTTTCCTTGCCTCCAAACCTGGCAAGGAAAAGCAGGAATAGATAATGGTTCATTATTATGAACACCATCCATATATTGAATGTATGGTGATGGCAGAATTATGATGCGTGAATGTTTTATATAGTTTTCAATTAATTGTTGTTGCTTGCTTTGAATAGGAAACTGCTTGCAGTGAACAGGAAACAAAATACATAAAATAAATAGTTTTTCCATTTTTATTTCAGTAAATAAAGTTCAGCAGGTTTATTTCAAACATTTAAAGCTGTACGTATAGTTACATTCAATTGTGAATCTGTGCTGTGGCATGCTATATGTTATCTAAATTATTTGTTCATTTCACCTGTTTGTTCTGCCGTCTGCTCTCATAGGAATCTGGAAAGGCCTATGCTCTCTAAGCGGTGCAATTAAGGACTTTATTTTTAAGAGAAATAGTTGCTTTTGGAAATCAGCTTTCCCTTATAAAGCTATAAAAGCATGCAGCAACTTCCCTGCAGAGTTAAAAACAGTCGCAAATTATGTTTCTTTCCAGAGAAGCAAGAATATGGATTTTAAGTTGGCAAGCCAGTCAGAATGAAACACATATTATTACACAGATTTCACAAATGTGCTATTTATAACATTGCACTCTTTATTATATGATTGATTTTTCTATCTGACAGTTCATGTATGTAAATATTTCTTTAAACATCTCATTTATTGTATTCTTTGTTGATTTTTCTTGTACCTGCCACTAAGACCTTATATGAAAATCAGCTGGAACAACAATAATGTTGTTCAGTACATCTATCGCTAGTGTTATTTGTACTGTACATGCTCCTGTATAAAATGGAAAAATTCAATAATAAAAAAAAAGGTTATTGATGTTCTTTTTAATCTGTAAAATAAACCTACTGAACTTCACTTACATTTACAGTCTTTGTTCAGTGGTGTGTGGCTTTTGTCTTTATAGCCACAAATAAAGCAGATACAGAAGCAATGCAAGATGGGGCAGGAATCATGTCACAATGGCTTTTCTAAATCCATACTTGATGCTGCAGATTATAAAAAACACAGGAATGTTTAATTTTTAAGGATATCTTTGAAAAGCAAACAATTGAGATTAAAAATGTTTGCAATTATAACATTTTTACATGTGGTCTACACTTCTGTGGCTTTTAATTATGTCAGTATAAAAAGAGACTTGGTGTGTGGTTACATCCCTTTTAATTTAATTTAAGAAAAGACAAAATGGTGACTGGTTGAACTCTAAATTTTAGATCTCAATCCAACCATCACCTCACGCTCAGCGCAATTTGTTGATGGAGCTCTGCCTGTAAAGAAATGTTTGGTTCCACAATCACTTTTATAGCTAAAAAAGAAACTTTTTTTTTTTTTGCAGAAGTTAGACTATTTATTTCATCTGAAAAATTACTCCAAAAACTAGCAGGAAGATTTCACTGGAAGAGAACATGAAGTCTATCTTCCTTGGACTGTTTATGTTTTTTTCTTGTAAAGTCAGAAGAACAACTTGTTGCTTTTTAATCTTTTTCTTCTGTTGAATCATGATTACAACCAGTTTTCAGCAGATTGTATTTTTCCCAGGTATACATGCCATTGCAAAGAGCCGGGGTCAATGAAACTGACAAGCTTTTTTTCTTTTTTATATGTAATTATAGGCAGATCTTCCAGGGAAAACATGCATGAATACATAATCAAAATATCAGCAAACTACATCAACACAAAGAAGCTTTTTGCTCTATACCACTATTTTAGAAACACATCTGCTTGTACTTCTAGTTTCAAACTACAGAGTATATGCCAGCCTTACTCACATTTAACACCTTTAAATAGCTTCATTCATTTGCACATCAGTCTTGAGCAGTTATTTTTGATAGCTCACTTTCCACAATGTCGCCTACTGTAATAGGATTAACACACTCCACTTATTACTTGAAATTACTTGTTTATCTCTGTTTTAATCTTCACCCATCTAGGCTTGTGGCAGCTTTTGTTGCAATCTCAGACCTGGCAGTGAGTAAATATATTAAATCAAAGTTTTTAAGACTTCTCATAATGCAAAAATATTTTACATCTACTGCTCATTACTCCCACGCCTGGTTGCACAATGTTGTTTAACATTTACATTTTGTCATTGAAACATAGAAGTTGGAGCGATAGATGAGTCCTTGCCAACTTAGAGCTTCTACTTCATATTTGATTTTTAAAGTGTAGGCTCAGCGTAAGGGCAGGTGTGACATGGTGGAAAGCTTTGGAAATGGAACTGTGCAGCATCCAGAAAGTAAATGTAAGTCGTCAGCATCTGAGTTAGTTTTAAAGTTAGTTGCACAGTTAAAGAAAACCAGAGGTCAACAAGGACAGGAAAAATCACCTCATAATCATAGAACTCAGTTGTGCTATTATTACTTATTTCTCCTTCTCTGCCAGTTACAGATAAAAAATGAAGTATGTCAAAGCCTTTATGACATTTAAAGATTGATAAAAATAAAAAAAAGCTCACCTTTTTGAGCTAACATCAAATATAAGTATAATTTAAAATCTTATCAGGAGAAGTACGGAGAATAGAATCCATATTTCAGTGTAACCTAATGCTAAATGTGTAGTAGTCCTGAATTTACGGACCAAAATAAATAAATAAATAAATTAATGCCATATCTTCCAACAGTCTCACAAAGGCCACAGATTCTGGCATTAAGAGAATCAAAGTTTTTGTTTTTCCAATAGCTTGGTAGCATAAGAAGCTAATTGTCCTGCTTGCACATAACACTTCTACGTTGTAGTTCCACCTTCAAAAGTTATTTTGTATGCTCTGAGAAGCATACAAAATAATGGGAATGTTGTCTGTTGCAAATTAAGTTCTTCATAGGGAGCATAATTTAAAAAGCATCATAATGTTTTTGCCCTCTGTTTTTCAAAGTAACCCTGTAAGCTTGGCTCTTCATCAGCATGTATGAAGTCCAGTCTGTCTAACAGTGCTAAAGCCACGTTAGCTGATATATTCTGGAAGTAAATTAACCCAACATATTAGTTGTAGTGTTAATATTAAAAGGTAAAGGTTGCAGAAAATAATATTAAACCAAATGAAAGTTGAAACTATTTGGGTAGCATAATCAGGTAATCATATGATATGTATTATCAAGCATGATCAAAGCTTTCTTACATATAGGAGTACATTATATTTTGAAAAAATATCTAAGCCCCAGTACAAATGTGAATATTTTCACATTTGCACTGGATTTTATTTAGGAAGGTCAGGACACAGTGTTAAGTCACTATGAACAATTAATCACAGCTTAATATTTTTATTATTCCATCATACAGTTACAATTAATTTGTTGGATTCTTTTATAAAAATGTATTTCAGTAAGTGAACACTCATTTTATTATTTTTTTGTTTGTTTGTTTGTTTTACAAACCGGATTTTTCTCATTGCAAGAAGAAAGTATAACTTACAAAGGAGTGTGAAGAGCTTAAGAGAAAACAACATTTATGGTTTCATTTTAAACTTTCTCATTAGAGAGAGCTAAAAGATATGGTTATGTCTTCGTACTCAGAGACAGGGAGAGGTAGGATAGCAGCTATAAGCCTAATTTAAGGTTCATTATTGTTGTTCAGACATGAACACAGTAGCACTTTAAAACTTGTAGGTGCAGTCATGGTCTAATTGGCAGTGAAGTGTTTTGTTTTCATTTGTTTATCTATTTATTTCCTGGCTTAGACTTTCAGGGCCAATGGAGCACAAAATTGCTGTGCAAATATATATTATTCGCTACATGCCAGATTCATTGTCTCCATAGAAACTCATCTCCAATTAGTATTGGGTCAAGAGAGAACGGTGGGTGAAAAAGAAAGTGGCACCAGTTGAGGACACAGAAAAAACAACAGCAGGGTAGATATAAATTATGTTCATAGATGAGAGGAGGTTTGTGGAAGATTTTCAATTTCTGTTCTTTGTAAAGATTTGAGCTGCTAAAACAGATTTGGATGATTTAATGACACAAGATTAGCTTTAAAAAAATGCAGCCCTCCTTCTATGAGCTTTTAATAATTATTAATACCAGGAACAGAACTGACATTAAAGATCCAGTAGGTAAGTTTTATGAAAAAAAAAATATATATATATATATGTTATTATGTATCCATATGTAGTATGTGGTACTTTTTTATTGTTCCCATCAGTTGTAGAGTTTACATGTTGTGCATTCATAGGTCAGAAAAAAATAAATCAGCCAATCAAGCTGAAAATCGTCTGATTTTGGCAAACTGCGTTTTTCTATTTAGGAGATAAACAATGGGGTATTTACTGCTAATTTCATATGTTATGAAGTTTTAAGTGCATGACAAGAGAAAACAGAAACCGTTACATGGCTTTGAGTTAATTTTCTGGCATTCACTACTTTTCTAAAACATGCCGTGGTTTCAAAGTAAAAGTCTCTGTATTTGTCTCCCTTGGACAGAGTGGTTACACAGCACCGACACATCACACTGTTCTACAATATCACACAGATAATAAATGCATAAACAGATCAATAATATCATGTAATTAATTAATTGCACATTGGAAACCATGCAACATACACTTCTCCAATTACTATATACAAATTCAAGAAATAAACTGATTAATGAGGAATTAGCTGCCAAGGTAGCTTTGTACTCTTCTGGACATGTTCATCAATGTGTGTATTGATAAAATTAACTGATAAAGGAAAAGCTTGTACCAGCTATGCTTACAGAAAAACTATACATTCATCCTGAGTTTAGTAAGACATACTCAGAGTGCAGCATATGAGCAGGATCTGTTTAAAATACAGTCCGCCTGTCTGAGGACAGTCTGTTCAAATGGAGGAGTTAGCTATCATACCCACGATCACCCCTGCTGTCTCAATTAAAACTGAGATCTGAACATTTCAGTTTACGGTCAAGTAAAACCATCATCAACATGTTTTTACATCATTTTCAATCTATCTTTTTATCACTATAATTAAAAAACTTCATTACTTTACAAACATTCTCTTACAACATTTATTATACACAAGTGAAAAGGGAGAAGAAAAATATTGCAAGTTGAAAACATTATAACATTCTCCTCATTGTTAACTCAAAAGTGTATGAGACTTTTGAGTTAACAACCGTCTTTTCTTATAAATTGTTTTTAATTGATTCATAGTATAATGTATATTTTCGAGTTTTTTTAATTAAATTAAAATTGTTAATACTGCGACAGACTGGCGACCTGTCCAGGGTGACCCCGCCTCTCGCCCGAAACGTTAGCTGGAGATTGACACCAGCAGCCCTCCAGACCCCACTAGGGACAGGTGTGTACAGAAAATGGATGGAGAAAAATGTTATTAAATTAAAAGCAAGATAAAACAACAAAGCTCAAGTGAAAACACATTTTTTTACTTTAAAGTACAACTCTCACACTAGGTTAGGGAATTACTTTTTATAAACTCTCTAAACCCAACCTTTTGTCTTGGGGAGTACAAGCCATAAAATATGGATGAATGCAGAGCACAAGAAAAAGTGACAGGCAGGCAGTGAAGAAAACAGATGGACCAAGAAATAAAATAGTGAATGAGGACTGATGACAAAGACTGGTCAGGGAAATGTATCTGCGCACGAGCCATTCGCTTCCCAATCCTCCATCTTTCACATCTGCTCAATCTCCTTCCATTACAGACCAGCTGCATCCTCCTGTGTGTGCGCAGCGTTGGTGTCATTTCCATCCACTGCTTTGCTCTTATCTCTGGTGCCACTGGAAAATGACAAAACTGGAACCACGGCAGAACTTTCTGTTCTGTGCTCCGCAGGAAGAAAATTGCCCTCTTTTCACTCTTTTTGGTCTATTTCATGCAGCTGTAGTAGAGGCTCCATATTCATTTAGCAGGATCCGTGCCACGCATTGTCAGTTTTTCCCTGCACATATAAATAATTGTGCAATTTACCTTGACTATATAAAAGACCCAGGAATAATGACATCTCAAAGATGCTTTTAAAATTCAGTAAGTAAATCAGCTTCTCTGTATCTGACTGGCATCTAAGAAGATTCTCCCTTTATTGAATCAGAATGATTTGTGGTAAAGGGAATATGAAATACATTCCTGACTGCTTAAATTATCTCTAATCCCACTTAATTCAGTACTAGCTTCACTACTCACTGCCTTGCTTGTGTTGTTTATTTGGGTCTAGTTTTTCTCCAGATAAAGCTCCTGCCATCCCATAACACGCCCATGCACAAACCCAGAAACCACACTCAGAACTACTTTTTCCTGCTCTCTCTTTCATGCAAGAGCTACTATTTATGGGTTTTGTCTTTCTGACTTTCAGATTTCTGTGTGTGTGTGTGTGTGTATTGTGTATATGAGCATTATTCTATTCTTGTGTGGAGTGAATCTATATATAAGCCATCATGTGTGACAATGAAAATGAGAAAGAATTATTACTTGTATCTTTTCTTACGAAAAATATTGCGACCTCTGAAAACTTTACAGGAGAGCCATTTACCATTCAGCCTGCTACGACGCTTAAATATGAGCATAAAAAGGCTCATATTGAGATGAAATGTAGTCACTATTAAAGTCACATGAATAATTTTATGTTCTTTCAGTGTAAAAAGAGAGACATTTTAGTTTGATCATATTTCATTTAAAATGCTTCTAATGCTGAAAATGTTCTGTCTGGGGAACGTTTGTCTGTCTAAGATCTGACTTTTCTGAAACATCATGTAGTGTACGCATATGCACACAGATTCAGACTAAAAATTTCCATTTCCATTAACTGCATGAGGCTCCCTGTATGTGGGTGTAGAAAAGTAATGACAATCCTACACGCTTAAATAGAGAATGACTTCTTTTCTTGTTTTGCAAATTGTTTCACCTTGTATTCAAAACAGTTCTTCATATCTGAACATGTGTTTGGAAAATAAGTCAAGACATCAGAATGAATTTCTGTTTTTGTTTAATTATTCTAAAGTATCTGATTTATAGGTAAACTCTGTAAATGTGAATTTTGCAGTGAAGGAAATCTTGCCTATTGGTCAAAACAAGTTAATGTTATGATTATGTGAGGCAAATGGGAAGTAAAGTTTTATCTGCTTTTTCAGTGTTGGAGAACTGTGAGGCTCTTTTCGGAGAGTGGAGTTCGTACAGCTCCCAAAAAAGAGCTGACTGTTTTGGCTTCCGAACTGCTCTTACTTTATTTTCATCTGTAGCCTCATATTTTAGTTTAAGTAGGCAAATCTGAATGTTTTTTGTGTTAATAAATCCTTTATGCATTTAGTGTTTTTATGAGGATCCTTGTACTGACTTAATTTTATGCATTTGTTCTATTATGTGCTACTGTGATTAGCACAGCTTTACTGTCTTGAAAGTAGTTGAATTTGTTGGTATTAGGCAATTCTGCAATCCTCTGATGACACAGGCAGTACAGCAGCTTAATTTTGTGGTTACTGCTCCTTTTGTTCTTGCTCTTCCTCTTTTGGTGTTTGTTTTCAGAAACATTCTTTTGTTGATTTGTAGCTCGGGGTCATCTTCTAGATGAACTGCAGGATGCTTGTTCTTTTCATGCTTAATTGTGTTTTTCACAAATATAAATCAGAAGTTCAACGATCCCCATTCCCACTCCTTCCCAAGAGAAGGACTAAGGCAACATTTACACCAAAGGTATCCTCATTTGGTGCTGAACTTTGATTTATTAATCTAAATGCTATGTGATGCATATCAGTGAATTTGCACTACAATAAGTCTTGACCCTTATATCGGCTTGCTGTAAAATGTAATTTTGTTGAACTTTTATTGTGATGTGCTGTGACACAGTCACCCAGAAGACAGAGTTTCCAGTAAACTCTCACAAAGAGAGCAGAAAGTCTGCAGGTCAATGTGGAAACAGCGCACCAAAAGCCCCTCATTGCTTGCTCATACTCTCACTGAATTTTCTCTCCCTTGTTTCTGTCCATCTGGGCACTAACCAATTAAGTTTCCATCCTTATTCTGCTCGTCTTAATTTCTTTATTTGGTGTATAATATTCTGTGTTTTCCTAATTCTGATTCTCATTTGATTGAGGTCTGCTCTTTGAGTGGGTCATTATAACATAGACGTCTCATAAATATCATTTCATCTAAATCACGTCACTGTAGCGCTAGTTGTAAGTTTATGGCCGTAATGCTGGAAGGTGAATTTCGACTAAAGTCCTTAATATTACAATTTTCCTTACAGTATTGCCTTATGTTTAGTTCTATATATATATATTCTTTATCAACTTTCCCAGCTGAACAAATGTATCCCCCACTACTGCTGGTAACATGTTGCAACCTCTTGTGTTAAGGGGAGGCTTCTTGGTTCACCACACATATTATTTTACATGTAGGACTCAGAATTCAGTTTAGTCTCATCTGACCTAAACGCATTCTTGCTAGTATTTGTTGTGTTCACCACAAAGTTTGTGGCAAACTGCAACCAGAACGCCCTCTGGGTTTCTTTTACCAACAACTTTCTTCTTGCTACATGGCTGACAGGATTCCCGTCAGTAGATTTTCCCACCTGAGGTCAGGATGTTTGCAGATTCTTCAAAGTTAAAAGGGCCTCTTAGCTCCTTGCCTGATAAAGTTAGTTTTGGCAGACAGTAGACTTGCCGTTTGTGCAATGCTCTTTCTAACTAAGGTTGAATAGTGTTGAGTGAGATATTCAATTTGTTGTCTAACCAAATTTTCCTTTAAACTTCTCCACAACAGTATCCCTGACTTGTCTGCTGTCTCACTAGGTTATTATAAAGCTGTTTATGCACAAACACTTTTGAGGCCTTCGCAGAACTTTCAGGATTTAATACTGAGATTAAATTATTCACAATTTGTTTTCCCAAAATAGGTTACTTCTAAAGGGAATTAGCGGCACTGACTTTTTATTGACGTCATAGGATTAATGGTTGCTGAAATATATGCAGAATTTAATATGTAAAAAACTGAATGTATGATTTTTCTTCATTGACTTAATTCCATTTTCATGATAGACCTATAATAAAGGCAACCTGAGAGAAAACTGATTGGTTTATCAAATCAAATCTTATTCAAATTTGTTTTTGTAAGATGAGGAAATGTGGAAAGGTTCAAGGGGAAATAATACTGCAAGGCACAGTATATAAAATCTGTCTTCAAGTCAATCCTGAGTCTCACAAGCAATATGACAGCTGCATCTGAGGAGTCAGCAAAGTAGGTCCAGGCCAATCATTCCCTCAAGATATGAATGTTGTTATTTCTAGTAGAATCCCCCAGAATGCCCAGATTACCACCACTGCAAACACATAAACACAAGCAGCATATTTCTCAAAGTCCTCCTTCAAAATCATTATATCAACACCAGGACAGAATTCAAACTTGCTGTCCTCATTCTTTGGTGTGTGCACAAAGGGGGGGGGAGGAACAAACAAAAAAACAAACAAAACATAACGCTTCATCTGCACCCTCAAGTCAAACAAAAGCCTGGGGATAACAGATACAGACCACACTGGGGGATTTCCTTTTGTCTAGCTCAGCTTCCACTGCAGAGCAAAATACCTGACCACCAGAAAAACTAATCTTAATTAACAACTCTCCTTTTTTTTTTCTTTAGAGAGAGCCATTTTTTTATCTGGTATACATTTTTGAAAAATGTATTATTTATAATAAATTATTACGAATTTATTTACTTTGGTGGCTCTCTGCAGCACTAAAATTGCAATACAGTTGTTGATTTGTACATCAATTCCCATTTCTTTATGTGGTGTGAAAAAAAAAGTTTGAAAATCAAATAAGAGTAAATTCTTTGGCTATCATCTAATGTGCAAAGAATTTACTTTTTAAAAACAAAACCACACACATAAAACTACCCTGAGAAAAAGAAAAAAACAATTATCTAACCGAAGTGAGTGGGTAAACGTCATCTTCATTTCAAGCATTAAAATAAAGTATAAATTCAATGGTGCCAGATATTGAAAGAAACAACCAGATCTGTAAAAACAAGCTCCAAACAAGATTCTAAATAAAGATGACGTGAATGTAAATGTCAACACTGTGACATTACCAACCATTACCTGTTATAAATAACCATCAGGTGGAAGAAGGATTCAGATTCACAAGGGATAAATTTACCCAATTAATGTAAATACAATTTGTGTTTTCTTAGTTTATTATCTAAGCTATAAAATTCTTCATAGTCATGACACAATGGAAATAAAGTTCTTAACTTTAAGCCTATTCATAAATATCTTTAAAGCATCATCACCAATACGAGCAGAATGCATAACTTTCTTTACAGTGCTTTGCAAAATACTGATAAAAGACAACCATCCATCTTTCTTGAAAGTGATAAAGGTTTCTTGTCTTATGTATCATTTTACTTCCACTTTGACTAATAAAACACATTAAAGTTACTGGTTATAACAGGAAAAAAATGTGATGTAATATATTAAGTAGTTTTCCTGGACTCTCTATGGTGATATTTGCAAGCACCTTCTTTATGAAAAGGGAAAAAAAGCCCCTTACAATAAGCAGACATTTTGCAGGGACCTTTAGTCGGTTAATACATTTTTTGCAGACTAAACCCTGAAAGCCAAGGGATAACAAATTAAAAGACAGATTATTTTACACTTTTTTAATGTAGCAAAAATGTCAGCAAAGAGCTTTAACAAGGAAATGTGGTTTAAAAACAAATTTTAATGAATCAGGACCAAAGAGCCTGAATGGCTTACATGTAATGAAACGTTCATGTAAATATTTTCAGGAAACTCTTAACCCAATCTGGAACTATGTATAAAGCATGGCATACTATGTCGATGCAAAGCTATTTTTAACCAAAGAGTTGCCACCCTCTGATGATGATGTTCTTGTTGTTGGCAAACTCACCTGGAGCTACAGGGAGTTATCTCCCCCTGCTCCAATTTAAGCCTGCAGAAGTGAGAGTGGCTCAGAAAAGCGTGCAGTTTTTCGTTACGGCTAGGTCGGTAAAGGAAACTCAGCCTTCGGCTTGTACTGGATGCATGAGTTTTCTCATCAGACTGGAAAGCATGGTAAGATAGTTAATTCAGACAAACCTGGAGGGGCTGTGGTGAATGTTGGGTAATCAGAGAGATGGTGCTGGTGCTGAGGTCAGTTAAGGTTTCAGACAGAGATGTGAGCAGGGAGAATAAATGTTTTGCTGCAATGCTGAGTCTTCAGTGCAAGATGGAAACTAATGCTGCTCTTCAGAGCCACACCCAGGAATTGTGAAAAGGAGGCAACCGACCGACACCAAATGGGTCTAAATAAGTTTGCATTTGCTCATGGTATTTGAAAATAATTTAAAACTGGGTATATGCCATAAACTGTAAAGAAGTCCTATCTTTTTCAGGAAGGAAAGACACATACACACACACACACACACACACGCCTACATATATAATTTTTGTTCTTTTTTCAAAAGCCAATTTTGCCGTTTTAAACACACATATTTTAAAAAAACATAACATTTACATTTGCATAAGTATCCTACCCTTGACAGAAACCTGCTCTGATAAAACGCTAAAAAAGTACATTTATAACCAGTGATGGGAAGCTAAGGCAGTTTAGGATAAAAGTCACCAAAACGAGACTTTGTCACTTACAATAGATGCAGCAGTAATCTGTAATACTTGCTGTCAAAAATTCCTGTTTAGTAAAAAAACTCCTGTGTTCTCCTTGACTCTGCTGGATTGTGGATGACTACATTTCTTTTTTTTTGGTAAATGATTAGGAATCTTAAAGTCTTTTGGGCCAACACTTCCGTTGTGAACAATAACAAAAATAATTCTGTGAATAAAAACTGTTGAAGTCCAAAGGAGTAAAAAAAAGACACTGCTTTCAGTGCGCACAGCAGATAATAAAAGGTCATTATATGGATTTTCCCTCCATTTATTTATTTTTTTCTTTCTTCATGTGAAGAAAATAGTAGTATTGCCAGGTGGAGTTCTCACATCAAATGATGTTATGTTTTTATGTTAGTTTTTTGTTTTTTTGCAGCTCAGTTGTCTCCATGTGTAAGGATTTTCCAATTTCCTGTCTGAAGAATGCTCTTTTCTGAATTGTTTCGTGTGACATGCAGCTTGAATGAATCACTCTTCCAAAATTAAATTCTTCCAAATAGAAGATGTGCCAAACAATTGTCTAGTTTCTATCAAAGCACAAATTATGTGCACTAAACAACCAAACAACATAACACTTGATATTGTGAACACTAGCACTGCTGTATGTTTTAGATGAACCCCACTCCTGTTTGTATATTTCTATATTAATGCCCCCTGTTTTAATATCAGTATGGTTTTCTTTTTTTCAAAGTTTTTATCATTGCCGGCTTTTTTTCCTAGTTCAATCAACAGCTCTCAGCCTAATGTGGCAAAAAGACAGTTTGAGTGATCCGAGAGGGGATTTTCGAGAAAAACGACTGCTGCCTTACCAAGTGTATCAGCCAGCCAAGCGTTGATAGCCTTATCAGAACACTCCACAGAGAGCTCACAGCCAAACTTTTCACATCGCTGTGCTGCTCCTTTCGTTTCTCTGTGCAGTCGAGAGACGTGAGCGAGCCAGAGGGGGAGACGGACAGGCAGAGATAGATACTATGTAATGAGTTTCCATAAAGCGCTCGCCGTGTGTGCCATCATTGTTGTAGTTTTATGAATTCATCATAAAAGGCTGAGTTTAATGTATGTCGCGGAGTGTGGTGCCACAGAGGGGGGCCTCCAGTGAAAATGAAAGGCTAAAAGAATAAGGTGGCAGAAAGAAAAAAAAAAGGATATTGTAATGTCTCCTGTGATGATTCAGCTGATAACAAAAAGGTAGGGCTGGTGTTGAGTTCATGTGAGCTGTCTTTACTCGGGGATTCAAAGAGTTGGGCAGGACGGAGGGCGTCACTGAGAGCTGGCCATGTCTTTAAATAAAACACGACGTTGATTTATGACTGTGAACCGCCACAATTTCACACACACACACCCACACACACAGTCGCTGTGCAGTTAAACCACTGAGAACAGTCTTGCACTGTAGATCTCAGCAAATCCACTTTACTTCTTCTAAAGGGACATAGCTCTAAGCACAACCTTTTTTTCTTTGACTATTTATTCCACAGCTGCTTTCCTCTCAACTTCCAATATACTCTTTGGCCTGCATCATCACAGAGAAAAGTACTTCAAAAAGAAAAGATTACTCAATTATTGAAAACCAATCACAACGTGAGAGAGTTTGAACATGAAAGAAACTCATCTGGTTGTATATAAAATAATGATATTTTAATGTTTCTGCCCCACCACACTTTGTTTCAGCTCCATGAACTTTGACACTGCTGCTTTCTCATTCACAACAATATTCTTCTCCGAGTGGCTGTTTTATGAGTTGTTGGTGCTTTATGAGGACGACTGTTAATGTTATGATTTCGATCAAACCTTTTATTAGCAGAGCAATAGTTATAAAGAAAACTACCACACAAAGTAAGCATGGAGTAGAAGGAAAAATGTATTTTAGAGCAGAGAAAACAGTTATTTAGTCAGGAAATAGGAGAGATAAAACAAAAATGCACATATAAAATGTACAATAAATATTTATAAAATAAAAAAACCTAAAACACAAAACCAAAGTACCAACTCGGTGGCATTTTTCTTACAATCAGAAAGTTGTAAGTTCAATTCCAGCTTTCCACATGTTCCTCTGAAGAAGGCATTTAAGCCCAAGTTCCCAACTGGTCTGCTTATCTGTGTCTGCATGTGTGTGGATTTGTGCTTTTAAGTGGCCAGGATAAACTGAAAATGCTCTATTTAAACTCAGTCCATTTACCATTTAAAAATTAACAGTAAACTAGCAAGGATAAAAATATTAAACTTAAATCTAAAACACTGGCATCTCACAGCAATGCAAGTTGATGATACTTAATAAAATACAGCTAACCCTGAAATAAAATAAATCAGAACTGAAGAATTCAAAATTGTTACCGACTAGAATTGTAATAAAAATAAAAAACTTAATACATGGAGATTCTTTATATGAATTAATTCAAGCTGACACTTGAATTGAAATGACAGTTCACTGCTTTAATAAAACTTTAATTTCCTTCATTATGTCATACTTAAAGTCATTACTGAGGGCTCAATAAAGAGTTAATATTCAACTAGCATGTTTATTATTGACAGCTAGTTGGTGATTGTGGCACAAAAAAAAATATACATTTCACATTTGACTTGTTGCATTGGGGTTTTGTTATTTTAGTATGACATGTAAACGCAAAGTTCATTTTAAAGGTGGAAAGTACAAGATTAGAGAAATTAAACAAATTGATGATCCGGTATTTTTAGTAGTAGCGTTCCCATTTTGTGTGCTTTGTGTTTCCTAAATTCTGCACTGGATTTAAAAAAAAAAAAATACTGCACTGTAAGGTAGTTGAGTTACTGAGAATATGGCGGAAAGCTGGGTGAAGTCAGTCTGTACGGCGTTTTGTTTGATGCTGTGTTGTGATGACACTCATTTAAGTTTCTTTAAACTTCAGGCTGTTCAAATGTCATCCTGGTGTAAAACTAACTCAAGATAAAGCAAACTTCTTGTGTGAAATATTTTTAGATTACTGATGTCAGATTAGTCTCAGTAATTTTCATACCCAGCAGTCCTTTGAACATCTCTCTCTGCGATCCATTAAATTAACCAAAGACCTTTAAATGAGGCAAATCAAAGAGCGGGCTAACAATTAATACGGCTCTGAGAATAGCTCAGCTGAGCTATCACAATACCCTAACTGCAGTAAAGATTTGTGGTCCAGAACAAAACAAAAAGTTATTGGAAACAGAAAACTTCTGAGTTGTTTACTGCTGTGTGATGAATGAAATTTACCCTTGCAAGTTGTGGACTGGGATTAAATCGATGTGAAGTGTGTTTTTAATCACAATTATTCTCCATGACGATTCTTTCTGTGCTTTGATTTCAGAGCTTGTTTGATGGAGGCTCAGGTCTCTCTTCACACAAATCAACAACACATAAATGTTGTTTCAGCACCGCTGCATGTGAAGCTTTTCTTTTTGACAAGTGTCATCCTTTTATCACCTACAACTAAGCAATCACGAGTCAGAGTTGTTTTAATCTTCTGATTAAAGTTAAAGAAGTTTAAAGAAAAAAAAAAGTGCCTAAAGTGGATCCAAGGTAAGAACGAAACAGCAGCAGAGTATAGCGCAGCAGTATAGGGGGCAAGTCAAGGTCATGCATGTGGCACTAGGTTTGTTTAAATGAGTTTTATCTTTTCATGCAAGGCTTATCGGAACTTATTTCAGCTTAACTGCAGCCACGCTGCTAAAATGGCATCTAATAATGTGTGATATTTACAAGCTGGATTCAACAAAGGCTGTTATTATCCTGACAGTCTTTTCTTTAAGCAGAAGAACATTGCAGGATTCACAGAAAAAAAAAAAAAAAAAAAAAACACAATGGGATGCTGGACTGAAAGGTCTGCACAGCTGCAGACGCACAAAATGAATAGGTTGGAAAAAGTCACCAGCATCACCTTTGTACCTGAGCGCCCACCGCTAAACTATTCTGTTCCATTTTACTCAACATACAAGGTATTTAGTTTTTACTAATTCCACACAAATAAAATGTAATTGTACTTCAAGCCGTGCTCCTTTTAGTTGGAACGTAAAAATATCTAATTCTGTTAATATTTTGGATATCTTATAGTTTGAAGTATTAAGAATCAACTTGTTTCAGCTTTCATGAGTATAATTATGGTGATTTATAATTACCCTGATGAAAGCTACAAGCTGAAACATGTTGGTTTGTTAATAAAGTTGAGTTTTCGCCTCACCGGTGCACCTTCAGAGTCGGTGAGGTTGTAACTCAAATTCAAAGTGAAATTGTGTGTTTTTTTGCAGAGAACTGGAAAAGTTTTCCATATAGTTGTAATGGAAATGTAGCTACTGATCTTTTCAGTAACAAACAATCCAGATGGCCAAATGACGTTTGAATTATGTTGAAATGTGCCTCATGCTCACTGTTGGGTCTGGTGAAGGGTCCATGGTGCTGTGGGTCAGTTTTGTTTTTTTTAAAGACTCTAGGAACCTTGTTATGATACATGATGTCCATGACTTCTGGGTAAACAGACAGACGGATGGATGTATGAGTTCTTAACACAGAAGCTGACGGCGATATCCACAAGAAACTGAGATAGGCGATGATGCATCACTGATGACCATCCACAGTTCTCTACTGCAGTAAAGATATTAACTCAATCTTTTAAACCTTACTTTAAAATTCCTGAACTATCCCTTTAAATTTCAGGTAAATAGTAAAACGGAAGACGCTCCTGGTGTAAAAATCAGGTGTCCCAGTTTTGACTGTCGCTCTTCTTTTGCGGTAAAATACTGAATATTGCAAACATGTCAGAATCATCAACCTCATCCTGTAAAATAATCTCCTGGTTGCACCACTGAACACAATATACCACTTGGAGACAATTTGAGCAGGCTCAGCGCAAACTCTGAGTCGGCCTACAACCGAATCATTCATTTGTAAAGGATGTTTATTCACACTTCTCTGCAGCCAACATTGCTCAGTCATTCATGCACTTCCAAACTTGCAGCAGAAAAAAAAAAAATCAGTTTAAAATAAACAATAGTGAGATTAAATCATGCAGATTTTTTTAGATGAAGAAAAAAAAATATTGTAATGTAGAAGCTGAATGTAAAAAATAAACTTGCATGATTTGATAGACCGTTAGTAAGATGAGAAGCTCAAGGTTATTTCTTCAATAGGTGCTTATTGAAATGGCATCCATTGTCTCCTTTGCATAAACTGGAAAAGTTTTATTATATTCCTGGAGTATTTCATGAGCACATCCCCTTGTCTTTTGTGCGCCTCCCGCTCAGTGAACACAGAGCACTGAGGGTCTACTGCAGCTCGCCTTCAATAGACACAGTGATGCATACGCAGCTCCACTTGACTGTAGAAACGTGGGATTTGAAATCAGATGAGCTTACATCTTTTAAAAAAAAAAAAAAATGAACAAAGGGGGGGGGATGGTGCGTTAGGCAATGAACTACAGAAAGATGAACCAATCAACAAAGGGTTGCTCGGTAAGAGGAGAAAGATGCAATCTGCCAGAGTGAGAGGGTTGGCTGAGAAACTTCACATCACCCTTTCAGCTCCAACAACTTCCCATTTATATTGTGATGCAAATTCACGGCCTGTCCCAGATGGTGCTTTTCCAGCATCGTGGGTGCATAAAAGTATGATTATTTATCCGAAGCACTTTACAAGTCTTCACTGCAACCTCAATAGTCCGCTTCAGCCCCCTTCTTCCATGTGTGGCAATTAAAAGACAATGTGAGGAGTTCATTCTTAAAAGTCAACAATAGAAGAACAGATGAAACTAAAGTTTTGTCCATCGATGAGAAAAATATTGCTGAATATCACGGAAGAGTGCCACAAATGCATATGTTCACAATTAGAGAGAAGTGGGAGAAACTGAGGCGGATCTTTTTCAGGCTTATCTGCAACACTTTGAGCCAAAAGCAGTAATTCTGACTCAAACGTGTGTTTTAATCACCTCAGTGAGCAAAATATTCTCCACAAGCTCATCTTGAGTCTCTGTGCCTGGCTGTCACATACAGGCAGCTTTTTTGTTGTTGCAGCACAAACTAAGCAGCTGAAAAAAAAAGAAAAAACAAACAAACAAAAAAAAAACAAAGGTTCAGATTTTATGGTGCATCAATAAATAAGGAATCTATGATGCATCTTCTGGATTTCAGAGGTTTGAAATTTAATTAGAAGCTGGACAGGTAGCAGATGAAGACGTTTTAAACATGGATATAAGAAACAAGAACTCAGACACCCTGTTTGTGCACAGATCGGAGATAAAATCTTGCAGCTTTTAAAAATTGTTCCCATCCAACATAAATTCATTGAAACTTGCATTTTCTGGCTGCTTTTTAACATGGTAGCACTTTGAGGAGATCACCTGGGTGAAGTTGCGCACTATAGAGTAAACAGCATTGCTGTAGATTTCTGTGGGAGACTTGCATATACAGAAGGGCGACATACACCGTAATCAAATCCGTGCTATAAGCCGCTCGATTATACTGTCAGCATTCCCATGCTTTCATCACGACACATTCACTGGATTTTCTAACTGCCTCAGAAGTATTAAAGTAGCACTTGACATGTCGTGTGTGGAATAATTAAATCGCAATCTGGTGTCAAATCAAGTCTTTTAACCTTCGCTGAGGAAAAAAAAAAAAAAGAACTGAGTGAAGCACACAAAAGAGGCCTCTAAATTCAGAGGATTACTTTAAAAGGTGTTTAAAGAAAACAGGTTGAAGATGCAGCAAAGATATTAGCTGTCTGGCTTGAATTGAAGAGAGGAGGAAATGATCTTGTTTTGTTGTTGCCGTTTTGCACTGAAAGCCCAATGATTTGACTATGCCTAGTTAGTCTGGTTTGCATCACAATCTGTAACATGGTTGATCTAATTGTTTTATACACAAAAAACACTTTGAAATGTGCATTTATGATTTTAGAAATTGTTATAAAAAGAACCAATAAATATCGTAAAAACAAGATAAGAGGAAGCATATGCGAGTCATAGAATGCCAAAAGTATTCATAATAAATGTTTCCCCATTTTGTCATGCTAAACCCACAAACCTCAATGTATTTTATTGAGATTTTATCCAATAGACCAAAACAAAAGTGGGGAATTAATGGAAGAAAAAGCAGATATCTGAATGAAAGTAAAACTGCACTCATCTTCACTCTAATACGCCGAGATAAAATCCAGTGTCAAAGAGAGATATCCTGCATCTAATTTAATCTCAGCTGTTCTGTGAAAGTTTCGGTGGTTTGTTAGAGAACATTAGTGAACACATAACAGCAAGATGATCAAGGAGAACAGTAGACAAAAAGTAGTTGATAAGAGCTGGGTTAAAAGGACAAGAGCTACACTGCAAAACATAATTAGCTCTTAAAAAATAAATGCAAACTTGTCTTCATTTTTTAAATTTTTCTATTAACTTGTGCAATTTTACTGAGCATAGCTTAAGTCAAATTTATAAATCCGAGTATGTGTAATTATTTAAATGGGAGCCAAAATGTATTTTTTGTATGTGTAGGTAAACTCCAAAGCTTTCTGAAGGTACTTTTCTTTTTACTTCAAACTCCTTTAAAAAAAAAAAAAAAAAGAAAGAAAATTACTCGATTGAAACAGGAAAAAAAAAAAAAAGAAAAAAAGAAAAAAAACTATGAAAATTATTGTTTTCAAATAAGTAGCAAGTAAAATACTGTGTGGAGAAAACCAGTACATTACCCTGATCTTACCACTCTTGTGGTAAAACATGGCAGTGGCAGCATCATGGTGTAGGAATGATTTTCCTCTGCAGGAACTTGGACAAAAGCAATACAAAAACAAATTGTCAGAATTTTATTGGTAGTAAAAAAAAAAAAAAAATAACCACATCCCAATTATGCATGATTGTCTTGGTCTGGTGTACAAAATTACAATAAAAGCAATAAGCATTGGGTGTAATGTGGCAAAATGTGAAAAGGTTTTGCTCTGCAGCTGATCGCTCAATTAAATTTACAGCACACCTGAAGAAAAACCTCACAGCCTCCATGGTGTAACGAGAACATTTTGTGTTGTTGAGAAGGATTGATTTTTCATATGTTGATGTGAGACCAGCTAAGCCGTTGGGTGTAGCGCGAAGCTAACTATCCGCTTCTGTTTACTCCACAAAAATACTTGTATAATGTATTCTGGGTATAGTTGAAGTAGGTTACATAACTAAATAATTTAACTGTGCGGTGATGAAAGGAAAAGCTCTCCTGGCTCTTTGAAATGCACTGTTGAGACACTTGATTTCGTCAGTTTCCAGTCAACCGTCAATACAGTCTTGTGTCGGGAGGTAAACAGCACCTGCACAGCATTGGACAAGCTTTCTTACACTGCACAACAAACCAGGTAGCACTAATCTCTCCATATTAAGCAAAGATCCCATCAGTGATGAAGACCGTCATTTGGATTCTTTTGTATTTTGTTGTTTTAAGGCTCATTTAATAATGTTAAAACCATGCTTCTGCATAACAGTATTTTGTATGCTCGTCACTGAGGTTTCTGATGTCAAACTTCACTTTATTTGAACAAGAGCCATGTACAATAACATTTATAAAACAGACTTAATTATCTAGTTGTATCGATTCTATGTGTTAAATCATCCGAGTTAAACCAAAACTTTATACTCTAATTACATATAGTAAACCAAATGCTAAGCTTATATTTTCAATATTCCATTCCAATACCCAAAGTTAGTTATGCATCATTATTTTCCCTGCATTTTCATTAAGAATCTTGGCTTGGAAGAGGCCTTTGAATTCAGACAAGTAGCTCTATGTACTCATAGTTCCACTAACCTTTGCTGGAACTGCAGCTACTATGAAAACCAAGCAGGGTTCAGACACTCTTCAATATGTCCCAGTGTTTCCAAAGAGGCAGGAAATGAAGGCAAGCTGACGGTCACAATAACCCAAGCAGTCGACATGTGTGGCGAGCCATTTCATCATTTCCAACAGCAAATACAATCAAATCCATTTCAGCCCCTTTTCACGTCTCTGTCTACAATGCAAATTGTGGAATAAAACAAGGCAGAGCGCGCCAGTTCAAATCACCATCTCTCCAGCCGATTAGTTCTTCTTTGACTTTTTAAAATAATTGCTTGTTTTCAGCAGGAGGCAGGACAATAACAAACACCTAAATTCAATGATGCAGCCATAAGGAAATGATTGTGGCAATTATATCTTTTCTCTTGTCGTCCCCCATCACTCTGCTATCGGCTTACCTGTTCTCACAGAAAGCAGAACCTGGCCACAAGCCTGGACGGTCCCCAGAGTCTCATGATGCTCACCATCTGTGCCCAAGGCAAAAGCCCTCCACAGCCGCTGCACTGTGGGGCCAATGAAAGAGATGAGCCTTGGGGTGACTGCGAGGTTAATGCAACCCCTCTTTGCACTGCATAATCAGGAGGGACGATAAAAAATTTGTTTAGTGAAAAGAACCATTGTACTGTATTTGTGCAGGCTGCGATGCAAAGCAGATATGTCCTTGTTTTCATGGCTTTTTGAATTATTTGAAATTGCACGGACAATTTTTAATTAAAATTTGGTTCACAGTTTTAGAAATCAATGAACGCTATCATAATAAACCCGACTGAAGCAGACTTCATCAGGCAGAGCTAACAAGAATGGGTAAAAATTTCTTTTGGAGATTTTCAAGTACAAATCTGTTTACAATGAGAATCAGGGTAAACAAACAAAAAGCCTGGTCTAAGAGGTCATTCAGGTAAACAGCAACATATAATGCGATGATTTGCACCACAGAAGAACTGCCACATCAGTTAACGTTACACATTTTGCTACATAAATCAGATAGGTCATTAGTTTTATGCATGCTGGCACAGTAAAATAATCTTCCATCTTTATTTTTAAAAGCAAAATCCTCTACAGTTCAACCACAAAACAAATTCAAGCCCAGGTTGCACATGTGTCAACACCCTTAAACTTTTACTTTGTCGAAGCATCTTTCAATTTAAAATTTACCATTATTTACAGCGACAAATCTTCATGACTTTACACCTCCTGACAGTTTATGTGAATCTGGTTAACCCACAATGAGCACAGTTGCCAGGTTCTCATTTGCAAGCACAAGGAAGCATCATAGTTTGCAGAGAAGTTACAAAAGAATCTCAATACAAAGGTAACAGAGAGAAGAGATAACATGGGACAACTGGACATCCTTCACAGAAAACTGCTAAAAAAGAAAAGGCATAAAATGATCATGGGTGCTGCCAAGAAGCTGATCACAACCCTGCAGGAAGCAGCGATGATGTTCTACATGTGACAAGCTCTCCGGGATCTCCTGTATGACTAATGAGCAAGGTAGCAGCACAGAAGCATTTTTTGCTAAATTAAGTGTCCAGACCTTCCTAAAATCTTCCATAACTTTGGGGGAACAACACATTATCTTCTGATGAAAACACAAACATGAGCTTTTGGGCCAGAAATCAGAGGAGTACATTTGGAACAAAAGCATAATTTTACCAAAGGAATGTTTTAAACACTATAAAATAAAATGTTGTGGTGGAAGCAGAAATCTGTGGGGTCAGATTTAACTGTGGCTAAAATCCTGACCTCGCCCAAAAACAATCACTTTTAACCAAACACCTGCAAGAGAACAAACAAGAGGAAGAATTTTTGCTTTGCAGGGAGTCCAAAAATACATGAAAACAAACAAAATATGGCCTTACCGGAAAAAAAAAAAAAAAAAAAAAGATTTGGAAGAAGATAGTCAGAGTTCAGAGCTAAAAGCAACAGAAAAACGAGGGGCTCATGTGGAGCAGCTGAGAAATAGAAACATTCTCGTAATCTAATCGCATAACTTTCACAAATTTGAGTGGACCAGTATTCTGAGGCGTCTCATGCTTCTTAGAAGAGACTCTGCTGAAATTATAACTGAATGTACCTCAAAGTATTAATTTAAGAGTCTGCACACCAAGATCAGAATTTTGCAACTTTCTCATTTAACAAATTGTGTCCACTAATACGTTTGCTTGTTTTTCAGTCAATTTCTAATCAGATGAAAGTCACATTATGGACATAGTTAAAATTACACTTATTTTTATGTTTCGCACGTGCATACAAAACCCTTTATAGCTGCAGCTAAAGTCTTTACTTCTGCTGAAGACACGGACAAAATCCTCGTAGTTTTGTCAGATAGCTTCAGAGTGACTAAATTGGACAACAAAATGTTGGATTTTATGAATATCTTATCAAGTATTGTCTTGATCTTTATTGGACAATAAAATTTTATTAGTAGTTAGGAAAGTCCAGATATTTCTTCAGCTCCAACTTATCTTACTTATATTTTTTTTCTTGTTGTTTGGGCTCGCTGTAAATCACAGACCTAGTCCAGTCTGCCATGGGGTTTGTTAAACTGAAGCAGATGACAATCACTGTTCAGGGTCAGGTTAGTTTAAATAAGAGATATGTGGAGAGAAATGAAATCCCAGCATTACACCCTGTGACAGATATATAAGGAATGAGAGCAGGGATAAAAAAAATAAAAATAAAAAAATTGAGAGGCAGCGTGAAGTTGGAGACAGCTGTGGAAACGCACACCAAGATAGCATATTAATCCCCAAACACAACAAAACAAATCTTAATCCATATGAGGTGGACAGTGGTGGGTTTTGCTCAGAGTTGCCTTTTTATTTAAGGAGGGATCATCACCTAAAGCTGCATCACAATGGATTCATGGCGCCTTCACTCGTCCAAACAGTGCAGCATCGCCATCTGTAGGCCAAAGGTGCAACGACAGCCCTTTGTAGCGACAGCTGCCTTTTACACAGTGCACGCCTGCCTACCCTGTAGACACACAATGTACCCGCAAATGCTGCTTTCAGAATCAATTACTCACACACCACAGGTCACACAACAGTTCATTACTGTTCAATTACTTGTTAATGTTCAATAGCGAGCCCATTACTGGGGAAAAAGTTTCTACCTCACTGCCAAGACAACAGGGAGACGAGTATGACATCCCAATGATACTATTATAGATAAGCAAGAGATTAGAGCAAACAAAGAAATTACAGCAGAATATAATGAGCTGTGTGAAATGCAATCAAGAACAGAGTGGAAGCAAGTTTTTGACATCGGTTTTACTAATGAATATTTACTTACGTAGTTGACTTCTAATTATTATCGATCAGCTGTATCCCATTTCCCTGAATTGCAATTAATCTCGGGAAGATCATTAATATTTTCATGATCAGTCTTAATGCTGCCTTTCAGGCACCGTGTTTTTAAACCACAGAACAAATGAAGAAGCTGCATGTTTTTTCCTCCATCGACACAAGAGGTGTAGTTCTCCAATCCATTCGCCTGCAATTTGCTTAAGAGACAGTGTGCAATGTTAAAACTCTCTGCTCTAACTAATTAGGTCACTCTTGACACACAGTTTTTCTTTCTCCGGGCCAATTATTCTAGCAGAACACACTCGTGGTAAAAGGAAGATTTACTCTTCAACTCCTTCTCAGTGTGAAATTTATGGTTTCTTTTATATGATCTACCAAGAATTTTCTGCTCTTACTGATTTTCCAATTTCTCAGCTCCCAGTTTGGTTCAATACCAACAAGAAAAAAAATAAAAGAAATGCTGATGTCCTTGATGAAAAATGTATACAAAATAATCAACCGACTACAACAAAAAGTATTGAGTATTGAACTATACTGGCTTCTTATACCCAACTTTTCTATAGAGGCTTTCCAAAAGGTTGACGCATGTAAATCCAGTGATCAAAATCATTAGTGAGGTCAGACACTGATGTTGGATGAGATAGTTTGCTTTGTGAATTAGAGGTCTGTGCAGGCAAGTCAAGTTATTTAACATCAACTTTGTTCATCTATGCCTAGAAGGACTTAATGTTGCCAAACTGTCCCCACAAAATTGACCAAAATGTCAAGTGAAGGGTTGCTAAACTTAAACCCAAACCATGAAGCTTTACCGTCAGTGCATACTGTCAAGTATCATTCTCTAGACAACCGAAAAATAAAGATTCATCCAGCGGTTTAACTGAGAAGCTTTGGACAAAAACTGCTTTGGAAAGTTTTATCGAACTTGGACTTCTTGCCTTGTGAGTTTGACTGATGTTCTCCATTGTGTGACCAGGTTGTCTGAGATAATCTGAAGGCAAGAATAAATCTGGAGACCTTTGCTCACTATGTGCCTCATCATTCACTGGCCCAGCATTGTAGAAGCAGTTTGAATGCCTGTATAGTTTAAATTGGACATCTATGGCCATTAAAGTAATTGAAATGCCTGAATTTGATCATTTAGAAAGATATTTCAATACGTGCGGCATTTTAGAGTAATTACGAACATTAAACAGACATCCAAGTCCAAACAGCAAGATCTACTTTCTTTGATTGTACCAGCACTGTTGGCAAAGGTAATTCCCACGTCTTTTAATAATACATTAAGGGGGAAAAAAAAAAAAAATATATATATATATATATTACCTTGATAGCCTAGAGAAACATCTGGTGCCTTTAAGACGACAGCTTTTCCACAGAGCTCCATTCTTTTTGTCTAACAAGGCATTGCTGATCTGCATTCTGCACACATTGCAAAGGTTTGGCTGAAGGAAAAAAGTGCATCATAGTTTGATTTTTAATTTCTGGGCTCTTTTTGATTTGGACAAATGGTTTTTAACTAATCAAATTATGTAAATAACACCAAACAGAAAACATTCTGGTTCTACAATTTAATTAATTTAGCAATTAATAAATTCCCCCCCCCCCCCCTCCCCCAAACATTTCCTATGCTTTTCTGCTTTGGGGTGCCTCATTAGTCATACCCTTTTTTTTTTTTGCTGAAAATTGAGCTCTGTTCAGAAAAGAAAGTACTGAATGACCTGGTTTGCAGCTGCTAATAGCCAACAACAAGTTGACATCTGTTAATCTGCTGGATAGCAAATTAGTAATTGATTTTAATGCCCAATTCCTGCTTCCATCTTTAACTCTATGCTTTCATGTGCATCAACAATACAACGAGTTTAGGATGGAATCTATAAGCTTAAGCTCACAACACACACACACACAAAAACTGCACGTAGGTGATTCCAACTGCATCTAACTTATGGGAATTTATTCATACATGTGGTGGTGAGAAATTTAATAAAAAGGGAGATCCATGACTTTTAGACTTCAGTAAACAGAAGAAAATGTTAATTTGTAGTCATGTCATCTTTAAATGTTGGTCCTCAAGTTTTAGCCTATATTTCAAGCAATGTGGAAATACTGATTTAATTTTCCAAGCAGGACTTGGCACCTTCCCATGGTGCCAAAAGTTAGTTTAATGCTTGATTTGCCAGCAAACTCGCCTCACTTACCACTTAGATTGGAGCTCTAAGTGGCACTGTCAAGAGGGAAATGAGAAATAGATGCAACAATGCAGACAAGCTGAAATCTGCAATTAAATCAGCCTAAACTTTCTTAAAGGGGAGGTGTTATGCAATATTCTCATTTTGCAGGTTTTTGTTTCTCCATTTGGGTTTCTACTGCTTCCAGCCCAGGCGCTTAGAAGTTTACCCAACCGCTTTCTGGTGTTTTTTGGTGTCTGGAAAATAAAAATCATTTCTAAAACCTTCCAAATATAACTTGTTAAATCAGCAGGGACTGCTCCTCACCTAGCAACCCCAGAGAAGCCCTGCCCGTTACCAAGCAACCCAGCTGGTTTAACCGCTGTATGCACTGCATAATGGCTGCTGGAAAAGACAACTGTTTTGTTGACTTACCATTCAGAAACCACTTGCTGCATTTTTGTTGATAATTTAGGAGGCTTCACTTCTGCTTTTCAAATATGTATGATTTTCTAATTGCGCATCCGTTTGCCGCCATTTTCACATATGTGTAAATGGTGAGTTAGCGTGCAGGGCCAGCTGCAGGTTATTTGGATTTAAAGTGACAAGAGGTCCTAAGACAGCTCATTCTGAAAGGAGATCAAAATAGGTAGAACTGAGTAGACTAAAATATATCTTTATCTAAGAAGGATTATGTGCAAAAAAAGTAATACATTTTGTACAGCTCAGATCTATCCTGACTTGTTCATAGGTACCATGCCAATACTTCATGGAGCTCAGAACTAGTTTTGAGTTCATGTACTTTACAGATATTGATGTAATTTACACAGATTGATTTTCTGCAATTTTTTTGGGGAGAAATGTTATGCAACTAAGGGGTGATGGAACAGCAAACTTTATTTTCCTGGACACAGTTTTGTTTTTCAGCCCCAAACACAAAAACAGCAACTTGCAGAAAGTTTGGCAAGAAGGCCAGGAGAAAACACCAGAGGGAAAGCAGGGATCGAAATCCATAAAAAGAAGGAACAGGTCAGAACAGGAAGTCTCAAAGCAATACTCTTGGATGAACACAATAAGGATGGAGAGGGAGACCTAGCATGAACGGTGTATATACTGCAGGGTTGCTTAGTTGAGTGAGGAATATACAAGAATTGAAAGTCTATCAGAAGAAACCAAACATCTGAGAGGAACCGCAGAATCAGTGTCTAAATAAATTAAGAGCCTGATGCTAAATCCACAAGCAGCATCCAGAAAGTGAACATTCTGGATGCTATTAATTCTTTGTTCAGTATTAATATTTAATTCTTCTAATAAATCTTAACATTACGTTGCACAGTAAAGCAAATTTCAAGAGCAGTAGCTTTTATAACAGTTACACTTTCATCAGTCTGATTAATGCAGTCATAATGTAAAAGAAATGTCATGAATTTTATGTATTCAAAAAACCTTTTTAGTCAGACATTTTGCATCAAAAATGTAAATCATATGTCCAAAACAAACTTTACAAAAAGCTGCCACATGAATATGAGGTAGAAAGTCATAAATCAAGCAGGAGACCAATTAAAGTGTCTAAAAGCCAAGTTACACTGCTTGTCTGATTACCTCTTTGAATCAACTGTTTGAATGCTCCATAAAAGCACTTTTCCCCCCCCTCTTTCTTCAAATGATCCCTGCAGAGAGCAGTCTCACTCTGAAAAATAAGAGAGGAAGAGCAACAAGAGAAAGTTGGCTGGCGAACACTGACTCCCTTGGCGTCTCTTTCAGCACACAGCCAAAATGGCCATATTGTGTCTCTAAACAAATCGAATGCTTGGCACTGTGACAAGTCAGCCTCTGTGTGTTCCGATTCACAGAGTCAGCACGACTCTGTCCCAGGTCACTGCATGCAGCAGCTCGCAGGGAGCCTCAGCCGCGTTTACTCTGCTGCTGGAAGGCAACTGTGTCATTAGCCTTTTGGCTGCAAGCTGAAGAAAGTAAAACAAGAAGCGCTGATTAGTTTTTTGCTAAGTTTAAAAACTAAGTGCAGTCCATATTTGTCTCTTTCCAATTCATCAAGATATATTGTGAGTGAAGATAGATTTGAGATTGGACTTTATTTACAGCTTAAAGAATAGTTTTATACATTTTATCCCCAACAGAACAAGTAGGTTCCTAAAAAAAAAAAAGAAAAAGAAAACATTGGATAGTGAAAATAGATTTTAGAAAAATTAAAACCCCAACATGATTGCTTCCATTAATGACTTGTGGAGTTCTTCTGTTCTTATTTCTGATTCTCATTTTATGATGTCAAAGGTTAATCTGAGTAAATACAAAATTCTGAATAAAAATAATGACTACCTTTATTAAAAAAAAAACAATCCAAACCAACCTGACCCCAACTCTGCAGGGGGAGAAACACAAATTCAGGTCCATTTTGTTTGTTTGTTTTTTTTTTGCAGAGGAAGAAGACTAGGGTATCCTTACTGTTTGTGAAGATGATGATCCAGAACCGGTGGTGAAGTTGGGTAATTGCTGGTGGCAAAGGTTTGCTGTTGATTGGGTTTGTTCGACCGTTTCCTTTACTGGTGGAAATCTAACATTGGAGGGAGGACATGAGGGTGAATGGGAGCCACAAGGAATCAGCATGGAAGTGAAAGGCAGAGGACCAAGAACAATCCTTCAGAGAGGAACAGTCTCCAAAGAGGTAAGAGAAGCAGAAGAGCTTCATCATATGGCTACTAGGAACTCTGCAGTTACCACGAGTAGTAATTCAACCATCTGGCATTTGTCTCAGGAAATCCACTCCTCTAAATACTGCTCCTTGATGAGGGCTGATGAGCACCAGCTGGAAGCTGCACCCATTGATCACACCCTGGAGAGGAGGAAAGCGGGAGAACAAACACCAACAACACGGCACACAGCTCTGTGGCTCCAACACGCAGACCTTTTAATGTTTATAGAAATGCATTATTTCTATAAACTTCTGAACGTCAGGGTAGAAGAGCCTGAAACAGGTACTGCTGAATTTGGGAAAGAATTGATAAAGGTGAACAGAATTGTATCCACAATCGATCAGCTTTGCTTACAAAGTTATGATTTTATTGATTAGATCAAAGGTCTGATAACACTTCAGTGCGACAATAGGTGAAGATCTGGAGACGTTTCTTTAGCGATGATCTTATCTGGTGGCAACAGCTTTCTTTAATATGTTTAATGAAACAGATATACTCATTATTCAGCATATAGTTTATTTAAATGTGCATCATATAGAAGGTTAAAACAAAGTCATGGTCTATTATTGAGAATGCATCGGGCCAAAAAACTAAAAACAAGACATCCGTTTAGACATGAGAAAATTAATTGCTGATGCCCATAAAGCAGGAGAATGATAGACTAAATCCAAAGTCACACAACAAACAACAAGCCTGGCAGAGATAGGAAGCCCCAAGAATAACGCAATCTAACAATTATTAGCTCCCTTTGTTATTGTTTATTTATTTACTAACTCTGTGGGAGCAAAATTGACTTGCTTTATTTGGAAAAGTTAGTTTTTTTCTTTGTGTTGGCTTGATGTGAGTGGAGGCTGCTTGTCTATTTTTTTGGGCCATCAAGGTCGAATCTGACTCTGGACCTCCCTTCTATGCAATTTTCTGTAAGTGTTGTTGTCACTGACAGTCGAGACCTACACAATATCAACATGTGCACTGTTTTGGTTCCATGTCTCAAGGTGTGAAACTGAGTGAAGGTTGCACTGAAGATGTTAGGCCACCTCCTCTGTTCAAGGATGTTCTTTTATGTTTCAAATAAAAAAAGTGTCTCTCAAACAATCTGACTTCTCTGTGGACAAAAATGTGGGCATTATTGTCCTTTTTCTCTTGAGATTTAGCAGATTCTTGAGTATAGCAGAATTTTCCTATTCTGCTATATTGTGTTGCACAATCCTCTGCTGTAGCTGCTGTTTTGTTCCTCCAATGTAGAGATATGAACATTCCTCGCTAAGGTGAACTGCATACACTACACCACAGAGTGTTTTGTCCTTGGGGTGAACTAGTCTTTGTCTGACAGTGTGTCCAAATTTAAAAAGGAATATTGTGTTCAGAAAATATCTTTCTTAGTTGCTCTGAAACTCCAGCCACATGCGGGATGAGAATGAGCTTCCGCCTCCTCTCCTCTCCAGAGTGTGAGGTATTTCCAGAAGACCTAAGGGAGCATTACAGACCAGCCTGCACTCAGATAGGATTCATGAGGAAATGTGTCTACAACTACAACAAATTACTGCAGTTTGTTATTCAAAATGTTGACCATCATGGTGAATATAATTTCAACCCTTGAAAGGTTTAATTTCTACTTAAAGGGGCCGTATAGTATCATTTTATAGCGCAATCAAGCGATTTTGTTACTTTTTCAGATGTTCTAAAAATGCTGTATATATTAAACATGCCCTAATAGAAATTTGACTTTGTGATTTTTTTTTTGTAAGTTTTATTGGCTCTAGTAGCTTTTACGTAAGAGTGGTCAGGCAGGAAAGTGGGTTGTGCGCCCACTGACTTTGTAATTTAACGCCTTGAAAGTGGACCTCTGTCTCTTTAAAAACTCCTACTCTTTCTGACACTATGCCTTCAGGAAGTCACCTCAACATTGCTACTCTATTAACCTTCAGACACATTTTCACCACCATTTCTCTGAGAAGCAGTTGTGCTGTTCCACCAGGTGTTTGCTAATTGCTGCTGGCTAGTCTTAAGGAGCTGCGTGCAGAAGCTCGGAAGCTTGGAAACTGCAGCTCCAAGGAGGAGCTTCGTCTTTGAAGGCGGGGCTAGGTCCAACCACGTGTTTTTCACAGCCGAATGGTTGCCATGGAGATTACAGGATTACTCAAACATGCATGAAAGAATTGAGTCAACACTCCAGGTATGTTCTTGATGAGTGAATAACATTATAACATGATCTAAAACTCAAAAAAGCCGATTTTACATAATACTGCCCTGATATAAGATATTTAAAAAAATAATAATTTTTATTTTGCTGTTTTCAGCATCTCTTAGAAAACAGTTTTGAACAAGGACTATTTCACACAAAGCAATCACCTACTGAGGTTGTAAATCAGTGACGGCTCCTTTGTGTCTGCTAATGATTTTTTTTTTTTTTTTTTTTTAAATAAATCTCCTGAAGAAATGGCGCTGCTACAATACAGCATGTTCTCATGCAGAGGAACACACAGTCCTTTACACGCACTCACACGAGCAAAGGTCTGACAGCACGAGACGTGCACATCCATTTCTGAGTTCTCAACAACAGCCTTCTGCAGGCAAATAAAGGGTATTAGTGTAAAAGCTGTAAAATCTGTCACACCTCCCGTTAAATGTGTCAGATAGTCAAGCTCTGATAAGAAAAAAAAGAAACAAAATGTCCAATGGGGGATAGAAGAATCGATACAAGAAAAGGGGGGAAGTGAGAAGAGAGTGGGATTAGCCAAGTGTGTGCTTTCTACTGACTGGGATGCAAGCAGGCTAATTGCTCTGGGACCAACATGAGACACTGGGATGAGGAGATGAGGCGCGCCAGCAGGTCAGATCGATTGTTTGCAGCTCTGGTGATATGCGTATGTGATTTACTCAAATGATCAGACGGCAAGCCAAAAATTCACAGAGGTGACCTTTTTGTGACGCTCCAAGCAAAAGAACAAAATTACAATGGAAATTGAGGTTCTTTGCTTAAAATCTGCACTTTTTTGTTTGTTTTATTTGATGTAAGAATGTATTCATTCAAATCGCTGGCTTATAAATAAATCACACCTGTAATAGAGAAGCGGATCTTCTTATTAAAAGGGATTTAATAAGAAGTCGACTAAAGTCAGTGGAACTTGTTTAGGTTTCTGGCTTATCTGTTGTCATTAGTTTTGGCTCCTTCCTTTAATTATCACCAGAGCTGCAACTGGAACTTAATTCTGCTTTAAAATCGTCTGTGAGATGCTACTGAGCAACAAACAACAGATGAACCCAGATCCGTAATCCCTGAACAGTAAATTGGCGCTTAGAAGCAGCCGCCAGAGGATTTACATTTGACAGGTGGTGAGAAAAATGAGTCATAGCCTGGCTCTGTATATAGTAAAGTTATTCTCTATCTTAACATGTTTTTAGCTAGTCTGCCTTTTACTAACAGTGGACAGTTTTTAAAATTTCAGAGTTGGATTTGCAGCATCTTTAAAATGGGTCAAGCTGGTCCAGGGGAATCAACATGCAGCTAGAGTCATGAAAAATGTCCATCTATGTCGCCCTGAACTGAAAGCTACTCGTATGTTTTTGATGTGACATTTATCAGATTGGGATTAGCTCTGCTTGGTTCAAAGTGGTGAAAGTTGCTAAAATCGTTTTAAAGACAAACATTTCATCTAGTGATCATTTGATTGCCATGTAGATTCGAAGAGGAGCCAGAAATTTACTGATGATGCAGGTTAATATAGATTTATTTACAGTACACTTACACCATTATGAAATACATTTTCAACAATACCTTTTAACGATTCCTACGTTTTTTTTTTTTTTTGCTTTCTTCTGACCTATTTCTTTGCAAAACTCAGGAGGCCTTGGCATTGCTTGGCTTTGTAGCTCTGTTTCTAGTCTTAGCTTTTACTCTTCATTAGACTGGTTTCTGATCGGGTCATTTTTGCTCAACTATTAATTTTCTCTTTGCAGTTTGCTCTGTGAGCTAGATGTCAAAATAATTAAAGAGAAAAGTGTCATTTTTATCCATCACTAAAAGAAATGGAAATGTTTTGAGTATAAAATTTCTGACTGAATGGTTAATCACTGTTTCAATCAGAATTACTAGAGCTAATTTAAAATTCTGGTTAGGCTCCAGTCCATTATTACATATAAGATGTGAGAGCACCAGCGTCTATTTTGAAGCATTTTTTCTTTCAATGGTATGGATTTAGAGGATGTCAAACAAGAAAGAACAACCTTTCCAAGCTGAAAGTAAAATTTGCAGAAGCAAATCCAAATACTCTCTGGAGAAAACCTTAGTGATGGCTAAAGAAAAGGTTAATGTGCTTAATCAATGACAAGACTAATATTTGCAAGAGTTATGATGACTTAACCTAAGAGCATTGAACAAAATGTTCAATGGCAGAAAAATCATGTTCTTCTGCCATTTACACTGATCCCTTATGCAAACTATGAAACTGACGTACACTACCTCCAAATAGGTTCACTTTAGCTCAAACTAACAAATAAACTGTTAATGTTATAATTCCAAAGCTGGATAAATCAATGGTTTTCCAATGAAACACCTTTAAATGATCTCTAGATTGCATGTTTGAGCCTGCATGTGCGTCCTGCACCCTGAGCAGGTTCAATAAGATCAACAAAAATTTAAACCTAAAACTAAGACCATTTGAACCGTCACTGAAGTTGTTTGTTGTATACAACTTGACTTAGTTAATTATTAAAACCGCAAAATAAAAATAAAACCCATTCTGATGTTGAGTGCAAGTAAACCTCTGGATGCCATTGTTACTGTTTGAACTGTGTAACATTAAATTGTGTGTAAAGGCCTTGAAATAATAATAATAAAAAAAAAACATTTTGTGTAGAAAAAGAATTGATAAGTTTCATACATTTTCTCTGCATCAAGTGTTGATTTTCAGGGCATTTAACAGTAAGTAAATATGTAATTTTTTTCCTAAGAAATGTGGAACAAATTAAAGCTTGCATAGAGCCACTCTTCATATACATTCACACACTGGCATGCAGTGCGCTGACCTCCCCACTGGGAGCATCTTGGACTTCAGCCTCTTGCTCAAGGACACTTTGGACGAAGGAGGTGTTGTCGTTTCCTTGAGGGCTCCGGCTCTGTGATTAATAGGTGACCTCCCGAGTCACAGCCACCGCAGTATTATGATGGAGTACGTGAGTAAATGTACTAAGTTACTATCTGTAGCGGTTCCTTTTCAGACGGCAGCGGAGATTAAAAGATCATTTATCAGCGGCCGTATAGATAATGACTGATCATGCGTCGGTGAGAAGTTAAATATGGGCCATCACTTTGATTTGTTAAACATTCAGCAGTAGACAAAAAAACATCATTTACTACGCCACAATGAGCAATGAGTGTTGCCTGTAAAATATTCCACTTGTCATCCTCCTCCACTTAATTCCATTTCACACACAGATCCGTTGTATCAGAGGCAGCTCGTCCTCATTTAAATCCATTAATGGCTTTCCTGCAGGGAATTTAGCAGAATGGATGTGCACACTTTGTCCGTCTTGCATGTGTGTTTGCACGCCGGTGACCAATTCAATCGCTCATCGTATCAGTTTGAAAGGCTAGTATTAAATTAGGTTTAAGGACCGTTTTGCTATGCTTTCTGTTAGTATTTGCCCCTAAATAAATGGTGACAGGTGTGCTTGTAAATATCTCTTAATATGTTTGGCTGCTTCTTTTATAACCAGAGTATCATTTATAATTGCTCCACTCCCTCTCATACTTGGATAAGTGGGGGTTGTGGAAAAAAAAGAAGGTGAAACAGGTTATTGTGAGAGTGACAGCTGTTAAAACTTAGTGGCTGTGCAGCCTGCATAAATTTTCCCACTGTCCCTCACCAGAAGCTGTGAAAGCTGCATGCCCAAGAAACCCACCACAAACCTTCGCCTGCATGTGCCTGAGAAAAGGCCCCAGAATGTTCTAACCTTTTCAATTCAAACAGAGAAACAATTCTGCACTTTTCTACTCTGTTTTGTAGTTCAGGGTCCTGATAACTAAATAGTGAACGGACAGCAGGTTAGATTTTTGCTTCACTGACCGGTTTTTCAGGACGTAGTTCCAAAAAACTCTTTACATAACCAACAAAACCTGAATCAAAGATAAACATTATAGTGACAAGTATTTTGAAGGGTAATTCACATCCCTACTAAATTATTCATATTACATTGCTGGAAGCCTTATGCATTAAGTTGCCGTAGCTGCACACATCGCCTTTCTCAGAAAAATAAATAAGATTTTATGACTGTTTTCAGGCTGGTTTCCTTAAAATATAGTCAATTCTCATGTCCCTTCAGGGTTCCGTCTGGGATTTCTCCCATTGAGTTTGATTTCTCCAGTTGAATTTCAATGAGAGGACAGAAAGAGAAGTTTTGTATGATTGTCGCAAATGTTTTAGAGTTGCATAGTTTGGCAGTGGCAGTGAATGGAGTCACTGCCAACCTACATCAATACACTGTTGTAATGTTCTGTTCACTTAAACACTGAAATTCCACTGCAAGGTTCTGAATCTCTACTACAGAATAATTCAGATAGTTTTTGCTGCACCTCATATCAGTCATATTTAGCATTTATTTAAAAATCTGGGTCCTAACCTTCAGGTTTCTGCTTGTGTTGCTGATTGATTCAGTCGTGCACCTCATCATCTTTCGTCATTTAATAACCTGAAATGGTTTTGAAAATTGTTTCCACTAGGTGTGCTTGTGTCGCCTGTCTTCAGAAGCTGCAGGTTTGCTAGTTGTGTTGCAGTCACGCTATCAATTCATCCACTTCTGAGATCTTTGACCAACATTCAGAGCCTGATGGTCACACACCATTAAGCAGGTCACTTAGCTCAGCATCCACCAAGCTAAGTGGATGCCCTCATCCACTGAACTAGTCCAGAATGATTCTTCCTTCAATCCTGACTCTCACCTTCCCTAAGCTCCTCTACAATCTTCATCTGCCTCCATCACCGTCAGAAACATTTCCATTCTCAGCCTGCACCTCATCTCCAAGGTGAACTAAACTTTTTCCCCTCAGAGAAACTTCACCTACAAAGACAATATCCAACCTACCCGCCTCTATCATTTATAAACGTCTCAAAATAAGCCCGATCTCTGAGTTTTTACATCAATGGAGTCTCTTCATATAGAGTCTCTATCTTTCTGCTTCAGAATGCCTTCATATTTCTTCAGTTTGAACTCTGTGGATAATGTTACAAAACAGCTGAAGATGTTTTCATTTCAGAAGCTTTTAGCAAAACATGACCTTAATTGCAGTTTTTTTTTTTTCTGTTTCGTGCATAGTAACTTGTACACTCTTTTGGGTTTGTTTTTCTGAGAACCACTTTGAGAGATTTGTTTATGCCACATAAACTGATTTTTATTTACTGACTTTTTGCAAGCATCTATCCAAGGACTACCTTTGAAACAAGTCTTGTATATTTACAAAAGTTTTTTTAAAATGTGCATCATACCTTTTAATAAGCTAAACTAAACAGAAAGTACTCTTCTCTTCCTGTCCATGTCCTTGTCTCTGATCATGTACCGGACCTTTTTTCTATCTCCTGACCTCTCAGAGCCTCTGGTTCTGAAACCCACTTATGTCCTGGGATTCTGATTTCTCATGGGTCAGTCAGTGAAGCTGCTCAGAGCGTTTGAGGCCCCCTAAACATGTTTCAGATTAATTTCCAGTCATCACTCCCAGCTTCCTTCATCTAGAGTCTCTATATCGTTACAGTCCTGTGGGCGAAACAATCCCCAGTAAACAGAAAACCCTATCTTCTCTTTTCTCTCAGCAAAATCTCCTACAAGTTTCCAAGACTGATGGATTTTAAGTCTGTTGGCTCTAGCAACCCAACTCAACAGAGTGACCTGTTTCAACATTATTATCAATCCATTTATTGTCAATAAACACCCTTTACTTCCTGTGTTGTGAACTGTTCTTTGGGTCAGAATTGATAAGACTCAAGTCAAACACATTCTCCTGGTCATCACTGTCATATCTCATTCTCAATAACAAGGCAGGGGTATGCAGAATAATTGCCCATAAGATTTTGATTTAAAGATTCTGAGCATGTAAATGTGATGGACGTTTTAAATCTGACCCATAATCTTTATCACTAAAGATGACATTTAAAGAGAGTACAAGCTTCATCTTGAGACTCATTCCCTAAAACATAACATGGCAAAGACATCCCCCGCACGAGAGAATGATCACTGTGTTCCTGTTCTCTACCGGGAGAAGACAGACTGAAGGTGACTAAAAGGATGCCTCGTGTTACTTTGCAACACACTACAATTTTAAATTTAAATCAATTTGCAGAAACCCTCAGAGGAGCTCAATTATCTCTCAACATGCTACAAGCACCATCTTACATTTTGTTTGATGAGTCTCTATTTGATTATCCCTTTCAAGATCATTCACTTTAGCCGTAGATGCTCAGTCGCACCTTACTTTGATCCGTGTCCTCAGGCACAGAGTCTTGCACAACCTGAAATTGTTTGGGCGGATCATAAAATAGCTGCAAAAGATGAAGGGAGTTTGGGGTCACTGAGGTAATTTTCCTGGGTTTACCTTATCCTCATGTTACAAGTTTGAGTGATAATTTTAGATCGCTTTCACTTGGCTTTAGCCAAGGTTATGTTTATTGTTTGAAAAAGAAGAAAATAAATAACTAAGTGAAGTAAAAATGGGTTCAGAAAATTAATCAGTAGAGAGATCAGTGATATTAAAATTCATCCTACTTAACCTGGATCTCTTAACCAAGGACGTCCAAATGAGATTAACATGTGAAGTGGCCACTCTATGTCTATGTTATTTTAAAACTGTTTTAGCTCTTATGTTTGAAAAGTTTGCTGGTATTTATCATCATAAAATAAATCATGTTTTGGTTATCATGTCAGTGCTTCTTTTTATATTATTTAGGCAGTTTATTCCTGGTAATGTGATGCTTGAATCAATGTACTTAGTATAAACACTGGCGCCTAATTTGTATTAGAAATTATGTTTGCAAATGTTGATTTGACGGGTATTGATCCTCTAATCAAATTACAGCACCATGCCCGTAAATGAGAAATGCATTTTTGAGTAATTTTATGAGACAGTTCATCAGTTCAGTGAGGCTAAATATGGACTTTCCATCACAGCTGTGTAGTAGTTATTATAAAGGTGTTGTCAGACTGTTTCTGTGCTTGCGGTGTTTTGTTTCATTTTTGGTTTTGGTTGCCCCAAAACACACGGGTGCTATTACTTGTGCTTTTCATTTGTATTGTTGTAACCTTGTGACGATTCTGTCAGCTATGCTGAATAAACTTTAAAAGCGATCCATAGACAGTGACTACCGGTGTTATTTTCGTGAACAGTGCGCTGCTGTGTGACGTCAACGGTTTGCTTCTGCGCATGCGGGTTGCTTTGGGCACATGAACCGTTCACATAGAAGTCTCGTTACCTTCGGGTTTAATTAGTGGTATGACCGACTATTTAAAAAAAAAGAAAAAAAGGCTGAAATTAGACTGAAATATTAAACATGTAATGTATAAAAACCCACAAGAGGTTAAACTATCATAAATAAGCTGGGTTCATCAGAAAATACATTAAACTGTCCAGGTATACAAGACAGAATAAACCGTAAGCATGCAGTCATGAAGCTTTGTGTAAGCAGCAGCATTTCTCTGTCCTTCCTAATCCTTTTTCCAAGTATTTGCATACATTTTTACGTATGGGGCTTTATGTGTAGAATGCCATAACAAGTGAGGATCATGCAAAAGAATTTTTAAACATGTCGGAAAATATCTGTGGTAGCCAATCTTAGATGGAGCTCAAATTGTGTATGCAACAGTATCAGATGCAAAGAAGTCATGCTGGAATGTTATTCATTTAAAGCTGCATATATTTGAGCACCATGGAAACACAGTGTAACAGCGGTATTAGAATAACAGGCCCTGAATTCTGTTTACCACCCAAAGTATCAGGTCTACCAAAGAGGCATTTTGAGTATTGATAAAAATGTCAGTTGTTCACATACCTCTGCATAACACTGAGCATAAAGCATTCCAGTCCTGTTGAGATGGCTCCTGACAAATCCCATTACCTTTGTGAATTTGTTGTGAAAGGATAACATTTATACCGCTAACGGTCCAGGAATAGTAAAAAGGATTGTTGGATGTGAGCGGTAATGGCTGAATGTTTATTAAAAAAGTTGTATATCCCTCTCATGAAAGTTTCATGTTTTCTTCTTTTAATGTTTTTATAGGTTAGATATTTGCACTGACATCAGTCATGTTAGCACTTGTGATGCTTATCTCTAATGGGTTTCTCTTTTCTACCACTATGTTTTTTTTTTCTTCAGGCTGCAGTGTTATTACCTTGTCTATGTGAAAGATGTGTTTGTACAGTGTGACTTCGGTTTTCATCTTGCAAGCACAGTGACCAATGCTGAGGTCTCATATGTTTAGCACGGCATGATGTGTTTTTTTTTTTTTTCTTTTTTTTTTTAAATCTCTATGAGAGCCACATTGTTTGTGTTCAGGATCGGCATCTGAATTTTAGCATTTTGCTAATTTTTTACTCAAAGCTCTCAGCCTCTGCTTGTGTGGAACAAGGGCTTACTCCTATGTTGATCCACTAAAGGTGTCCATGATAAAAAAAAAATAAAGAAAGAAAGTTATATTGCTCAAATTTTTACACGCCATTAATTTCTTAACTATCTTTTCTATCAGGATATGTTGGAAAAACATATTTTTCCCGTATGTGTTTCAGCAAGCATGGGCGCAGTCTGCCCTCTAGTGGCCAAACCATTATTTTCCAAAACATTTTTTTACCTACAGAGGGCCCTCTTGTCTAAGTTATTAAATTTTTCTTTTCCCTATAATGACGAAAAAAAAAATGATTATAGTCCCGTGTGCCTTGTAGTGAGAACAGGACAAAATGTAATTCCATTTCACTTGAAGTTAAGGAAGATACACTAATGTGACGTAGAGAGAGCAGAGTGAATTTTACCATGTGCACCCACATGCAGCCTCAGCAGATGGTATTTAATATCCAATCACCATTTCTGACGCTATTACCCAGTCATTTTTACATTTGTGTGTAAAGTAGATGGCTTTTCAAGCAAACCAGCAGATGGTTTGAAATGGATGCTTGGAGACAGTTGTGTAAAGACCATTTTATTGCCATTTTTCCTTTCAAATTGCAACCAGCTATTAAAAGTAGCAAATAGAAGAAAATAAATGTTACATCATGTTCTTCTTTTTTATGGTAAAAAGAAGAAGAAGTTAGGGATTGTTATAGTTAGAACCAAGAAAGTAAAGGTTCATCTCTCTCTTTTTTTTTTTTTTTTTTTTGCCTTCTTAGTGGCTAATATTTTATACCTTAGAAGTGGGAGCAGGATAAAACCCTTTTGGATGAATTTAATCCCATCTCTGAATTGTTCTTAAAGGTGAATGAGTGTGTGCGTCTTCATGGTTGTTTGTCCTGTGTGTTGTCCATAAACATGGTGCAGTTTCTTGCTCATTGACCCCGGGAGATAAGAACCATCATGTTGATACATAAAATGGACTTTTTGTATCAAGACTTGATATCAAGATGATACTTAAACCAAAGCAAAAGTTGTTTATTATTAATTATTAATAGTATTATGCTTTTGGCACAATTAAGCTGTATCGCAACTTACTCAGACTGATTAACCTGAGTAAGCATGTTGTAAAATCATGCTTAGCCACAATTACAACTGGAAGTATTTAGGTTTATGTGTAAAAAAATTTACCCCTTCGTTTTTGCAAAATAACTCAGTCAGATTGGATAAAGAGCCCCTTTGAACAGTTTTTCTTAAGTCTTGCCGCACATTCTCAACTAGATTGAGATCTGTACTTTGACTAGATCACTCTATCATGTATATTCCTTCATATAAAGCTTTTAAATGTGTAGAGGAAACTTTCCAGGAGGAAAGTTGCAGATTTTAACAGCTTATCTTCCTGGATTGTTTTGTATTTTGCTCCAATTGATCTTTCCATCAACTGATGCTGTGGAAAATTATCCCCACGCTGCCCCTCCGTTGTTTTGTCCTGTAGTTTGTGTTCAGATGATGATGTGTACTGTCATTTTTCCACAACAGATCCCTTTTGATTACCTCCATGCAGCACCTCCATATTTTTGCTGTTTCTCCTACATGTCTCGTGGCCAACTGCATACAAGGCTCCTTTTTTACAGCAATGACTTTCTTTATCTTATTCTTCCAAAAAAAGTCAGACTTGTTGTCAGATTTATTGTTTTCTTTACATGACAGCCAATAGATATTCTGTTAACAGATACTCCCACATGAGCTGTGGATCTCTGCAGCTCCTCCCATGCTGGGTTTTGACAGCTTTAGAAAATGTTTTACAACATAACCTTGCTTTACTCTCCACAACGTTTTCCCTGATCCGCTGTGTTCCTCGGCCTGCAGAAAGATGTTTGTTCACTAATATTTTCTAACAAACCTCTTGCTCTCTACTATTTGGGTGGCTTCTGAAGTCAGATGATTGTGCTGGACATTAGTTAGTGGAATCAAATGTTTCACTTTTTATAAACATATGAAATATTGCCAAATTGGTGAAGTGGCTTTTCCTGTTATATCCACAGTTTTCATTTCACACCATTGTGCAGTTACGAGGCATGGTGGCGAAACTTTAAACTGCTGCTGAGCAAGTTACTCAACTGGTTGTTGCTAGGTTACCAACCCCTCCTTAACTTTCATGTTGCTAGGTAACCAAAGAGTGAGTGAGTTAGTTGGTTCCACCGACCTACCTAGTTGGCTGTGAGAGGTTGAGTAGCAAAAGTCTTTCCTCTGCCTACATCCCCCAGAATGCTCAATAAATTCAATAGTGAAATTATTGAATATTTTGTCACACTTATTTTAATACTGATGTTGATCACGTATCCATTACAACATATATTGCTATGGATTTAATGTCCAATCTTATTTCACCATCATGCGTAGATAAATTATTTTCTTGGCAAATTTGCAGCACGTCCAGGAGATAATTTTTCATCTTCAGCTCTTAATGGCTAAACTAACTCATCCTTAACAATAACAGTCCATATCAGCACCGATTGTACTCCTTCATAAGGCGTGAGTGATGCGGCGCTTCAAAAAGAAATCTGTTTTATCTGTCCATTTATCTTTCCAGAAACATATTGGTTCAGTGTTGTCCTGTCAGTTTCTAAAACTTGTTCAGGCTGATGTCTGGAATAGTGTTTACAATGTTTTCTGCCTTTGTCTCAGAGAATATCCTCCCTCATTGTGCTTCTTTTTTCTTTTTCACATCCTTTGTGTAATTGTTGACTAGTTCAGAAAGCGCCCTATCGTCTGATGGTCACGCATCAATAATTCAGCTAAGTGTGACATTTTTCAAAGTGTCATAATACAAATGTTGATTAGATCCCTTTACTGGCCTGTTTGTTTGTGGTAACAAAATAGTCTGATATAACTTCCAATAGAGCCAATAATACTTGATCACAATGCAGAGCCTATAAAAACTATTCACTCCCTCAGACATTTTACGCCTTTGTTGCTTTTGCAACTCAATCAGGATGAACAAAATTTGACATTTTTCACCCAAAAATTCTTTAATGTCGCAGTAAAAGCTGAGTTCTTCATAATTTTGAGTTTCAAATAGCTGGATCAATTTAAGGTGATGTTTGGGGTGAAAAAAAAAAAGAAAAAAGAATGAACTCTAAGTGGGTCACATTTACTCCACCAGCTCTGGTCAACCTGAACCGAAAAAAGGGCTTGGAAGCCATATTTGGACCTCTGAACTTCCAGTTACTCTGATGCTGCCAGAGGGGAACGTCTTTGTCGGGATTGGGTTTTTTGCCTGTGTTTTGCTTTAGTTACCTGTGCTTATCCTTAGTTCTGTTCCCTGTGAGTCTTTGTGGTGTCCTGTCTCTTTAATTGTTCCCAGGTGTGTCTGGTTCCCTGACTACCCTCCCTGTGTATTTAAGCCCACCTGTTGTCTTTGTCCGCCGTCGTATCGTTGTCGAGTCTACCCTGTCGATTGTTTATGGTCGTTGGTCTCGTCGTCACACTCCAACTGTACAGTCCCGTGTCGGCTCAGCTCCTGTAATCAGTCAATTTTCAGATCAGTTGCTACCAGTGTTAGCCTAACTTTCCGCTCACTGTGCTGCCTGCTTCTGGGACTGTGTCTGAGCTTCATCATCATCATTAAAACCACCATTCATCTTCATCTCCTGGGTCTCACAGCGTTCATTCTCACCACCACACCTCCATTTCATGACAGTCTTGACACACAGCTGCTGTTTGACCAGAAAGGTCATCTTCAGACTGTCTGGCGGTCTCTAAATGTTTTGGTCGGTTCCCAATTGGACTTAATACTAAATTGTTAAAAGTTCTACAAACCATCTTGCAGAAAAAGTTGGATTCTGGTCTCTACCTCAGGTGCATGAAGGCGAAACAAACAAAGCTGCTAAAATAAAAAAAATTAGATGGAGAATAAATACAAAAAAGTTAAGATAAATAAAACTTTGCGACTCTATTTTAACTCGAGTTGATCCAGAACTTGTTAAATTACCAGAGTGTTGTGTGTTTCTCTCGTGTCTGTCCATCATTTTCTCACTGCTTCCTGCAGCGCACATAAGCTGAAAATTACTAATTGTTCTTTCAACATTGATGCTTAGATTTTAGGAGAAAAGAAACTAGATTAAAAACTTACAGTGAAGGTTACACACATGAACTAGGATCGTTTACTTTAACGAGTATTTCTTGACATCCATCCACACAAAGGGTTTCTCATAACTGCAATAAATCTTTTATTTTCTGAGTCTCCCTGCTATTTTAGTTTAATTTAATATCTTTTGTTGATCCGGATCATTTTGGGGTATGTGTGTCAGGTTTCTGCCCATCTATAACAAAGTATAACACTAAAGAACATTAAATACTTTTAATAAATTGAAGTCAGTTCAACTAATGGTTACAAGGTTTTATTCTCTGAAAGTAAAAACAGATATTTGAAGGGAAGACAAATGAATATAGAATCTTCAAAAAAAAAAAGAAGAAGAAATTTTATAACAACGTACAATAATAAAGAATCTAAATGAAAAACCGCATTCAAAAGTACGCTCATTTGGTTTAGTCAAACAATACTGGAAGAGAATGACATCAGTCAGGACTAGAACAACACCTTCAGTCGCTGGAAGATAAAAACTTCTGCAGACCTTAATTACCTGCTACATATATGTTACAAGCTACATCCATTTTAGTTCAACTACCAACATAAAGTTTTTTTATTCATCAGAGTGTTTACCGCCTCACTCCAATATCAGGTAATAAAATATTGTATTATTCTCATCGTGTAAAATAGTCACTTATCTGATGTGCTTGGTCAAACTTCTTTAAGGCTTTTTAAATATAAAACTAGAATTATGACATCATCTTTCTATGGCAGGAAAATTTAAGAATTTTCTTTAAGCAAGAGCAGAGCCCTCTGAGGGTTTTTTTTTTTTAAGTCTCTTCATTGGTAAGCAAAATACCCATTCCTTTTATTAAAGCAGAAATGTTCACAAGTCATTTTTCCAAGTTCAAGTCAAGTCATGAGTCTCTAAATATTCTCACACTGGATGCATGGCGTAAACCACAGAGTTGCTGTTATGGATGTAGCTCATTATTACGAGCCCTAATTGTGAGATACAAAATGTCTCCCCAATTAAAATATGAAATTGTTCAATGAAAGATAGATTAAAACTAGTTTTTGACTCAATCAGTAAGGAAGTGTTTTCAATAAGAACAGGACAGTACAAATCTTTGCAATTGAAGTGGGAATTTATCGTATCATTTATCATTCTGCTGATGAATTTCTTATGATAAGGATTTTTAATGTATCGTCATGATAAATTAAAATTATTGATGCTTTTTTAAAAAAAACTGTCCTTATTGTCCAGATCAATAAACGTTAAATTGAAAATATGATTAAACGCAGTTACTGTGACCTTTACATGACCTGCGTTCTTCAAGAGCAGTATTTGTGTTTGTGGACCTACAACTGCTCTCTCATGCAGTCACAGATATTAAGCTAAACTGAAGTAATTTATGGTTCTTATTGTCATTTTTATTGATTAAAAAAAATCACAATTGTACAAAATATTGTGATAAAACTTTAAGTCTGTATTGCCCACCCGTAATTTTTACTGCTGTTACCAATCTAAAATAGACAGAGATAAATTGAATGTGTTCTCAAATAACCCAGAGTCACAGCTCAAAATGAGAGACATCCATATAGTCATTATTCTGATGCTACATTAGATATGAACCGGTAGCTATGAGCCATTAATGGTCCGTGGTCCGCAAACATCCCTGATTAATTAATGAAACGCAACCCTATTGCATCAGAGCTATGCTATCGTCTTACTTACTGAACTAAATGGTGATCAGTTTTAGCATGAGACCAAAACAGACCAACTTGAAACTTTACAAGGTAGCATTAGTAGTCATCTACTAAAATGAGCTACAGGTTAACTGTTCACCCCCCATTACATGAGACTCGAGTCTCAAACCTCGAGTGTAGTACTGTCAGCCCCATCAGGACCACCAAATAGAGAAAAGCTCCGGCTACCGTCAGCCCCACCAGAATGTACATGAAGCTGAAGGCAACGTAAGGCGTTTTCTCCTGGAGGTCCTCCTTCTTCTGCAGGGCCACAAAGTCCCCAAAGCCAATAGTGGTGAGAGTAAT
>CAEGAE010050505.1:0-17176 GCA_903067095.1 Girardinus metallicus
TCAGAGGCTGGTAGAGTTCCCAAAACCTTTACTCAGTAAGAGCAGCACTACTTCAACATATCTTTACTGAAGTAAAAAAGTTTTTGGTAAAAAATACTGAATAACTTTTCAAATTATCAGTCATTTAATATTTAAAAATTACATCATCAGAGGTTCCAAAATTAATATAAAGTTATGTGGAAATTTTGGTATTTTAAGGACAAAATTGACAATAATTCATATAAGCAACAAAAAGTAACAAAATCAGGCAAAATAAAATGTTTCCAAATCAGTTTCTGTCAATAAAAAACTTCTGGAGCTTTAACTAATCTGCAGGTCTGAGTCTGGTGGATTTTTGTTAAAACATGTTTGTTTTTCATTCAGTGGGTAGAAAATCCTGAAATTTTACTCAAATAAGGGAAGAAATACTTTATAATAAAACTACGCAAAGTACAGTGTAGTAAAAATACTCTTAAAAGTAATTTTTTTCAAATAAGTTACTCAAGTAAATGTAACGAGTTACAACCCAACTGTATAACTGATAGGACTTCCAGACACGAGGAGCTAACAGGAGGTCAGAACATTATATCAAGATTTCTAAATAAACGTCTCATATTTTTGGTGAGGATGATGAAAACCAACAAAACCAAAGATTTGATGTCTGGAGTTAAATACTTTGTACTCTTTTAATAAAACAAGCTTTATCTCTCGGTATTTGGTACATTTTGGTTGTTTGAATTTAAGTATTTTTCTCAGTTATTGCTTCTGTTTAGTTACAACAGCTGCTTTTTATTCCCATTAATTATAAACTTGACTCAGTTGCTGCATTAGTTTCATTTATCTGATTATTTCTTTCCACTTATGACAGACGGAAAACAGCGTTCTGCTTTTAATCTCTGCTCAGCCTAACTGGATTCAGGTTCAGATGATTTAATTCGACCGAGTCATAACGAGGCAGCCAATCAGATTAGCTGGATCACTTTCTGTGGAAATGAAGAGCGGTCCCAGAGGAGTTCTCACTGCTTGTGGTGTGTTTGTGGTGTGTTTGATGTGTGTCTGGGGTGTGTTTGGGGTGTTTTTATCGTGTGTTTGTGGTGTTTTTGTGGTGTGTTTGTGGTGTTTTTGTGGTGTGTTTGTGGTGTTTTTGTGGTGTGTTTGTGGTGTTTTTGAGGTGTTTTTATCGTGTGTTTGTGGTGTTTTTGTGGTGTGTTTGTGGTGTTTTTGTGGTGTGTTTGTGGTGTTTTTGTGGTGTGTTTGTGGTGTTTTTGAGGTGTTTTTATCGTGTGTTTGTGGTGTTTTTGTGGTGTGTTTGTGGTGTTTTTGTGGTGTGTTTGTGGTGTTTTTATGGTGTGTTTGTGGTGAGTTTGTGATGTGTTTATGGTGTGTTTGTGGTGTTTTTATGGTGTGTTTGTGGTGTTTTTATGGTGTGTTTGTGGTGTGTTTGAGGTGTTTTTATTGTGTGTTTGTGGTGAGTTTGTGATGTGTTTATGGTGTGTTTGAAGTGTTTTTATCGTGTGTTTGTGGTGTGTTTGAGGTGTTTTTATGGTGTGTTAGAGGTGTTTTTATTGTGTGTTTGTGGTGAGTTTGTAGTGAGTTTGTGGTGTGTTTATGGTGTGTTTGTGGTGTTTTTATCGTGTGTTTGTGGTGTGTTTGTGGTGTGTTTGAGGTGTTTTTATCGTGTGTTTGTGGTGTGTTTGAGGTGTTTTTATCGTGTGTTTGAAGTGTTTTTATCGTGTGTTTGTGGTGTGTTTAATGAGGATAAATGTCGTTACCTTTGAGTTGGTGCAGCACGTCGGTTCTCCCGGATGAAGCCAGGTTTCCTGCTTCCTGCTCCAGTTTGCTCTGCAGCTGCTTCAGCATCTCCTGCATCCAAACGGAGAAAAATATTACTAACATTAAAAATATTCACTAGTCTGGCTAAAACAGAACGTCCTGGCATCAAGCATCCATAGAAACAGATTTTCATACATCAGTTCGTCTTTTTCCTGCTGCACATCCCGACTGATAAACTGAGGCTGGATAATCCAGCGGCTCAACATCTGCACACATGACTGCGCACATGCATGCTGGTGTGACTGGAGCTGCAGGATTAAAGGCTGCTTTTATAGACTCATTTATTATTTCTTTATTTCAGTGTTTTTGTTTAATTTGTGAAGGAAATATGTGCAAATTTAAATAAATTTCAGGAAGACTTTGAGGTTTTGAGTTGCTTGAAGCTTAAAGTGTTTAGATGAACTGAGATGATTTTACTGACTGAAACTGTTTTCTGACTTTCTGATCATTTAATATCATCTAGAAAACTTACATAAGAATTTGTGTTTAATTTGAACTGAACACAGATTTGCAGTTTGCAGCTGCTGATAATAATTTGATGCTGATGTTTTAAACGATGAAATATTTCCTTATTTGCAAAACCGATACAACACATAACATCCCAAGTTGCTCAACTTTCCTCATTTTAACTTTTTAAATTATTACCATAAAATTCCTACTTTGTTCCACTAATACTGCAACTTTTCTCTCATACTGTTATTACTTTTAGTAATAGTATGAGGCTTTAATGACTTTTATCTTATATTATTACAATCTTATTCTCTTATTATTTTGACTTACTGCCATATGACTTTATTTACATAATATTATTACTTTATTCTTGAAATATTATGGTTTTATTTGTTGTATTATTTCAACTTTTTTCTTGTATTATTTTGACTTACTGTCATATGATTGTATTCTGGCTTTATTCTTGTAATATTACAGATTTGTCTCATATCACAGCTTTATTCTCACATTATAATGATTTTTTGTAGATGACTTTATTCTTATAAAATTGTGACTTTTCTCGTATTATCCTGATTTTTTTCTCATTTTTTCTCTTAGCCTGGCCCTGACAGTCATTAGTTTTGAGCCCAGCAGAAATGAGGCGATTGGAAGACTCTCCTCGTTTCAACTGAAATCTGATTCTTCCTGAAGTCACAACAGTCAGGGTACAGGCTGTCCTATGATCCATGACCTCTGACCCCTGGCCCTAGACGGACTGCAGCTCCCTTGCTACACAAAGGAGAAAAGCAGGGGATCCAGCAGCTGTCAGACTTTATAACAAAATCAATAAATGTTTGTATCCCTGCTGGCGTTTTCACAAACATTTATTCTGCTTTGACTCATTTTTAAACAAAAGCATTTCTCTCTTATTGCATCTGTTTTCCGGCGCTGCGCTGAAATACTGTAACTTTTGTGTTTTTTGTGTGAATCGACATATCAAGGAAATTTCTATTCTATTCAGTTTTTGTTTGTTTTTCAGTATTTGATCTGATAATCAGTCAGAATCAAGGGAGAACTGCCTGTCACTGGTTTAGGTGGTTTGACTGAATGATTCTCGGTGAGTCTCTGCGGTGCAGCAGCTGGTCGACTCACCTTCATGCCAAACGTCTCCGTCTCCAGTTTGCACAGGTGGTGCGAGTTGTCCTCCAGCTCCCTCCGCAGGTGGGAGTTCTCCTTGCGGAGAACCTCCACCTGCAGGGCCAGATGGTCGTAGGAAACCACAGCGTTGGCCATGTTCACCCACGGCAGCGCCCCCTGCAGGACAACAACAACATGGCAGGTTTGCACGTACAGAACAAAAGCTTCAGGCAAACAGCTGATCGCTGGCCGTTTGCAAAGTTACACTGTAAACAACCAACAGTAACATTCAGTGTGTTCATTATTTAAAGTCATATTTTCATCATGTTATTCATACATTTCTAAACCCAATAATTCTTAACTAAATATTTATTTCACAAGCTAATTATCTGGGTTACAAACTAAACATTTAGCTTGTGACTTAAATATTTAGTTTAAACAAAATGAATGTATTTGTTCTTTTTTATGTCAATGTGGATCACGAGTCTTCTGAAATAAAGCAATCAGTAATAAAGGAATCAAAATAGTCCCAGAGTAGAAAATTCTTTTCCAAAATAAATATTTAGCTTGCTAACTATCTAAGTAGTTTATTAGCTAAATAACTAGCTTGCTAGCATGCTAACCAACTTGGCAGTTAGTTAGCTAAAATGTTAGTTAGCAAGCTAATTAACTGTCTAGCAATTTAGGCAGTTAGCAAGCTAAATATTTAGTTCTGAGCTAAATGTTTAGTTTGAAAGTAATTTGGAAAGTTATTTAGCAAGCTAACCAACTAGTTGGCTCAATATTTAGCTAATGTGCAAATGAGTAAATTTGGAAAGTAAATGTTTACTTTGGAACTAAGTGTCTAGTATTTAGTTCAGAGTTAAATATTTAGTTTGCAAACTAAATATTTGTTTCACTGAGGATAACGAGTCTGTCTGGCCTGCAGGAAACAGGAAAAGTTTTGTCTCATTTAATGTCAGTTTGCTCAACGCTCCGTTTTCAGCTGTAATTTTCTTGCATCTCCATTAAAAACAAAGTAAACGTCTGAAAATTTCCCTTATGAATGAGAGATGTTACCGTGTGGGTCGCCTAACACTGCAGAGCTCAGCTGGTGTGTGTGTGTGTCTTTTATGTCCTCCATCAAAGAACTTAGATCTATTGATGTTCACCATCGCCATGGCAACAGGGCGGCATCCCTTGCCTCATTACTATGGCGACAAGTGTACATCGAGCCAGTGCCTTTCTCTCTCTCTCTCTCTCTCTCTCTCACACACACACACACACACAGAGCTGCAGTCGCTGCAAAGCGTTTGTGATTAAAGGAACAATCAAAGGTTAGAATCTTATTTGATTCACAGCATAAAATGTGTTGATTCTGTGCTAAACTGGAAACAGGAATGTCTGAGTGGCAGCTATGAAAAAAAAAATCTAATCTGCGAAAAGCTGAGAATAACCAGCTTTTCCTAAAGGACTAACGCTGATTCTGAGTCAGCACTTACGCCGAGGTGGAGAGAAAACCCAGAAAAAATGTAGAATAAATTTAATCTGAAAACAAAGACATGAAAGGAAAGGTGCAGTAATCTGCTGACAGGATAAAAAAGATTAACTGGTGCTGCAGCTGTGAAAACACTGAAGACCCACTCAGAAACACCAGAAACCTGAGCATATTCATGCCCAGCATCACCCCAGTATCACCCCAGTAACGTCCCAGTAAGGAGCTGAAGGTCTAAGAGAAAAGCAAGCAGCAGCAGAAACAGAATGAAGTCAAACGACGGCCTTAAACCCACTGATGTGGAGCCATTTTCCTACTACTCCTCTTGATCTCCTTCTTTGGATGCAGTTGCCACGGTAACCACGCATTCTCATGGGAGGACACAGAGGAGAGATGGAGGATGGGAGGATGAGGAGGATGAGGAGGCGGGGCGGCGGGAGGAAGAGAGCCACACTCTTTGTTTACAGACGCATGAAGACTTTAAAGAAAGAATGAAAAACCTCAAATAAATCAAAATAAAATTCATATTAAAAGTTATTATTTATACAGTAGAAAATAGGAGGAAGATATAAACCTAGAAAATTATACGTTTTTTTTTGCTATTTTCAAAAATATGTTTAATATCCTGTAATAACACGGGATATTGTTAGATAATTCAGATAAATACAGCGTAAAAAACATGTATATAAAATGATCTTTTTTTTATGTACGATACTGATACAGTATATACTGTTGTTATATATTTTGATACAAGGGGGAATTGAATAGTATAAAGTTTAAACTTCTCACTTCTTTTTGAACTAGTAGCAAAAATGACTGATTCTTATGTTGTATTTGTGAATGTATGTACATGTATTGTCTTTTCATTGATTTGTTTTATTGGTTGGTTTAAGTAAAGAAAGAAAGACGTGTGATCTGTGAGTCTGGGCTAGCTGCTAGCAGACTGCGCCACACTGCAGCTTGCACCACTCTGGCGCTCCAGGCAGTCATGTGACTCCTCTGACCTTCTGAGCCAAAACTTCAAGGGCGCCGTTCCTCTGCACGTTTTTAACCTTATGCATCACGGCTTTACAGCAGCAATGCAGGTGGGTAATAAATCTCACTTAAAATGAAGCCTGATAGGAGCAGCAGCTTCAGGTCGACTTTTCACAGATGATCCATCTCCACATTTAGTATCTTATTTAGCTCTACAGGATGTAATCTATCCTCCAAACATTCTTTAACCATGTGGGTCTGTCAGTTCTGACCATATTTCTGAGATGTCAAGTTCGTTAGCATTGCTTATTAGTGCAGCATCTCGCAGCCTCATATCTGGACAATATTAGTTATGATATCTGCAGCAGCTAACCCTCGCTTCCTCCTGGGTTTTCTCAGCCTGGTTACTGCCTTCCTGTGCAAATCTGCTCAAATAAAATCTTGATTAGTTCGAAACTAAATATTTCATTAACAAACTAAATGTTTAATTCTGAGCTTAATATTTAGCTAGTCTACAAATTTGAAATTTAGCTCCAAATTGTGTATTTAGTTTTACTAGATATGTAGTTTCAAATTATCCAAAGTATTTAGGTAAATATTTAGCTTGCTAACTAAATATTTAGAATCTTTTGGTCCAAGCTAAATATTTAGCAAATATGCAAATTAGCTATTTTTGAAAACAAATATCTACTAAATATTTATCTCAGAATTAAATTTTTATTTGGGAACTAAATATCTAGGTCTCTGAGTAAATATTTAATTTGCAAGCTAAATACTTAGTTAACTAAATATTTCTTGCTAAATAAATATTTTGTTTGGAACTGTAATATTTATAAATATATGAATAAACTGGTGAAAATATGACTTACAAAAATGAACACTCTTTTTTTCTCTATGGCAGGCTGAAAACAAAATATTGCTATTAATTTCTTACCGCGTAACTTTACAAACGGCTGTTATTGGGCTTCTAGTCGATTCCCCTGATAGTAAACAGACTATCTTTATATTTATTATGCTATTTTAGCTGTAAATTTTAACTAATGTGTGGACGTGAGTTTTTACCAGACTTCCGAGACGTGAAGTTAGATGTCGTTGCTTGTTAGCATAGCGTCTGTCTCTCACAGCCTCATATCCACCGTATTCCCGGGAGGGTTACTGTGGAAACGATTATGGGTCTTACTTCCGGTGCCCACCGGAAGTAGCGTTATTTCGCTGGCTAATGTATAGCTTTTTTCATCTATATTCATAGACATTACATTATACGCTTCGGTCTGTTTTTATATTAGCATTGCCATTACAATCTTCTAGAATAAAATCAGTCTGGGCTTTATCGTAATTATTTGTATTTCTTTCGGCAGAATTTCTACTGGGCCAATCAGCGAACAGAAGGAGAAGCCAAGAACGATGACGTCGATTTTCTGCGCTGCTTTTAGAGTTGTAGTCAGCCTGTAGTTTTAGCAGGTAGTGGACGAAGCCGTTCAGTCCGTGTTGGTAACGCTTCCAGATATTGAATTTACATTAACAGCCGCCTCGTTCGGCTCGGCTCTTCTCTTTCCGCTGTGAAATATGTTTGATTACAGCGCGGGCAACTTCCGGTGTTACACCGTATTCTGTGACCACCGTATTCTGTGGCGCTGTCGCATTTTAACGCAATGCTAAGCCAGCAACGGAAGCCTTGTAGTCGTGAGGCAGAGGAAGAATGCCAAAATAAAAATAAAGAAAAAGTCGAACAAGGAATAAAAAGTAACATCTGTCCTCCAATATTATGACTATTACTGAAAGTACACAATATGATAGTGCTTATCATGAATTGTGGCCACATTGTAAAGTATCATAATATTGTAGGTCAGACAGTAAAGTGCGGCTGAATCATGATGGAAATGGAAACGATTGACTGGAAGCTGCTGCGGCGGTGGACGGTCATGCAGAAACATCACATTAAAAACTGTTCCCGTTATCTAACCATTCAACACCACCGATCAGACCTTCAAGCTCCCAAACGGCCGGAGGGACGACGACTAAAGGTCAGAGGTGACACACTTCATGTGACAGTCATGTAACATTTTTACAGCCCAGAGAGAAATGTTGATTTTCTGAAGCGTGACGTGTGAACAACGACGTCTGAAGGAATATTTGGAGTTCTCTCGGCTCCCTCCAGATTATTATTTTTTTGCCTTTTAACCACCTTGTAGTTCACATTATGTTATAGAGTCATAAACGTTATAAAAATCAGCCGCAATCTTCCGTCCTATTGCTTTTAGTGCAGCTAAAGGAAAACTAAAAGTGTTTTCAAGCCAACATAAAGTGAAAAAAAATCATAAAACAGACGTGTAAAATTTAAAAAATAAATAAATTATATATATATATATTTTTTTTTTTTACTCTTAACACTGAAAAAAACCTACTTGTCTGTTAGCTAAAGCAGGGAGTAAACAGCCAGACCACTTAGGCAAACGCTGGTGTTGTTTGTGAGCATAATGTTTACCAGGTACCAGTTTGACCTGAGACAGCGCTAAACCATCAACTTGAACTGATTATGTGGAGAAAAGTTAGACTTGACTAGCTGGTCTGGCGAGACCGTTATGGGAGGAACAAGCTAGTAAACCTCAGAGTATCAACACGGATCAGAACCAGAACAGAAATTACAACATCTCCCTGAACGCGGCCAGAGCTTTGGAGTTTTGAACTGAAGGTTTTGTCACAAACTGGTTTTACTTCAGTTTACTTCCAAATCCCTCCATTGGGTGCCGGACTGATGGGTCTCCAAGCTACTGCACTTCTTCTCACTGGATAATTCAACAAGTTTCCATTTTATGAACTCGGTAAAATAAAGATGGAGATTATTTAAAAAGAAAACCACTCTTGGATGTGAATGAAACAGTTTTATTCCCATAAATTAAAACCACTGTTAGCTTTACTAAAACTAAAACCAGCTCAATAATTTCCATTTGCATGATTTATCGTTTTTCTCTTTCTACCAAAAACTGGATGATTAAAGTCTTCAGTTTGGTTCTTTGGTCTCAACCAGATCCTTTTTTGGAGGATAATTTAGTTTAATAAAATGACTTCATAATTCATTTTATTTGTTGTTTTGATTATTTATGTTGGATATTTGAAACGCCTTGTTAAATCTTCATTATAATTTAAAGTTTATTGATTGTTAAGAATGAGTTCTTGCATTATTATTACCATTATATTTCTTGAAAATGGTCTCCAAACAGCAACGGTTTTGTCGTTTATCTGGGACATTTTACCATCCGGGAACGTTTGTGACAGTGACGGGCAGAGTTGGATCTTTCACTACTTTTTAGAGATTTCCAGACTAAATCTGACTCAGGAACCATTTAAGCATGAAAAGACCTTAAAGTTGGCGAGAAAAGCTGATTCTGAAATAAACTTGTAGAATCAACATGTTTCTATTTCACTTTGTCCTGTTAGTGAATCACTTTGTGTCCCTGTAAGCGCGAAGCTTCTGCAGGATGTCGACCTCTGACATCAAGAGAAAATAGAGATGAATCGTAGCAAAACGACCCTGAGCAGAAATGTTTATAATTGATGCTCGGCCTGATGTCTTAGGATGTTGTGTTGTCTGTTTGTAGCCCCGTTCCTCCCCGCATGCAGTCAATCAGCTCTGCTCTGTCTGAACGTTTATTCATTTCCTGATATTTGTGGAGAAAACAGAAGCGGCTGTCGACTGCCACGCCCGCCATCTCCGTCTGCGGCTCGTTTCATTCAAACCTTCGGCAGAATCTGATCAGATTTTTCGATTCAAACTGCAGATTAAAACCAAAGGATTCCTGAACAAAACATTTACATTTATTCCTATTTAAATTCCTATTTATTCCTACTTAAATTCCAATAATGCTTCTAACATTAAGGTGTGAAAATCTCATAACTTTTTTCCGTTTGATTGGCTGATTTGTTGATTATTTCTTGGATTAACTGGTTAATAGCAGGATAGAAAAGATGTTTAATGTTACAGAATTTGAACTGGGTGAAGCTGAAATTGAGGATTTCTGGGTAGGACACATTTACACATTTACACATTTACAGGAAAAAAAACGTTTTTATTTGTTTCAAATGAATTTTTTTTATCTTTTTGTACAGTTTTGTCTTAATTCCTGCTCTAACTGTGTTGTTCTTTCAGCAAATTGCTTTTTTGATTCTCTACACTCCGGTCAATCCATTGCTAAATTAGTAAACCACTATTTCAATCATTGATTAATCACAATTAATTTGATTAATTTTCAGTTAATTGCAAAAATATTTTGTTTACTGATTTATTTATTTATTTATTTATTTTTGCCTTTTCTTCAAGAACATGGCAGCAGCTTTTTAAAGATTTGCATAACTTCAGTGTATTTAAGGTTTGGGCCTCTTTCTGCCGCTGTGACTCTTTTCTTATTGTTGCAAATGGAGCAACGTGATGCTCAGTAGCGCCCCCTGAAGCCTGAGCAGCGCATGATGGTCCATCAGTCTGGACTCTTTTTTCTGCTTTTATGGCTCAAAGACCCGCCCAGAAAATAAGCTAATCATATTTAAAAATCTAAATTCAGACTATATTTATGAGAAGATTTAAAGTGAACAGATATGGATTAAATTTGGAATCATCTGCGTTGATTTATGATGTTAAAATGGACGCCGTGTTGCTAAACTCATCATAAAAATGCAAAGTATGAGCCGTTTTTGAGGAAATTTTGCATTTATTTTAAAGAAATGATCACAAATATATACGAAAGGATTTCAAGCAAATCTGTTATTTAGCACAACAAATAAACAGCAGCATTAAACTAAAGGCCCGTAAAACCACATTAATCATAAAACCTGCACACAATATTTAATCTGCAGCAGCGAAACGACAATCAGCAGCAGAACTACTCAGGATTAACCAGCAGAACGGACCAGTGAACCCAGTCCGACCAGCACCGCCTGGCACAGACCGCAGGGGCTGAAAATGACCAGCCAGCCTGATTCCGCATTCAGCTCAATGTGACCTGAAGGTGGATAAAACCTGAAACCGAGCAGAATCCGACCGGAACCGGATGAGAATCGGCAACTTTTGCTCTTATATTTCGGATATTTGACCTCATTTTAGCTGCTGCTGCGGTTTTTTTCTGACGACGTCTATGATTCATGATCTCCTCCATCATCCATCCCTCCATCATCCATCCCTCCATCATCCATCCCTCCATCATCCCGCATGAAGGAGAAAACCAGATCGAACCCGCATCTCTCTGAAAAACCCGCAATTTACTAAATAATAACGGGATCCGGAATCCATTGTCCTCCCGTTTATTTAAGGAAAAACAATTTCACATTAAATGTACGAATCACATGTTTTAACAAATTCAGTTCATGTCCGATCCGCCTCCGGGTGCAGAACCGAACCGAGCCCAACTGGATTGTTCCGAACCAAGAACGAAAAGAGGAATTCAAAGGGAAAAGAGAGAGAAATGAAAGGAAACGAGGAGCGGTCTGTCCTTACCTCATGACTCCGAAAAGAGCTGAAGATCAATGACGAAGAGGAGGAGAGCGAAGAGAGGAGGGATGAAGAAAGGGTGGTGGGGGGATTTTTTTAATCTGCTATTCACTAAAATAATCTGATAAAATTATGTCTAAATATCACAAAAAGCATAAAAATATGGATGAATTTAAAGAAATCGGATCATTTTTGCTTTAAAAGGTTTAAAGCAACCTGCTGTTTAAAAAAAATAAATAAATTGCAATATCACTTCCCCACCACCAGGGGGAGCTGAAGTGTTGCAGTCCAACGTACTGGCGTTCAATAGTGCCATCTGGTGGCAAAGATAGTGTAACACACGCTTCGGTTATCTCACATTGAAAACCCGTTTTTAAAATACCTGTTGGGGTTAATAATTGGTTTTGTTATATTTTTGTTTCTGATTTTTAAATTTCCTGTAACTTTAATTGAACTTTTATTATTAATGTGTTGTAATGTTGTTTTATCGCTACTTTTAATACTGTTTTTTACGTTTGAGACTGTTGTGGCAATAGTCTCTTAGTTTCATTATAACTATAATTTTCCTTTTGAATGGTTTAAAATAAAAAAGGTTAATGTTACACTTAATGTCACTGTTAAAAATATATTGTCAGTTGGTTTTTGTTTATAATATGTAATACGGAAGTTATTGCGGATTATGGATCAATATTTAGCAGCAGTTACCCGGCTTTTGTTTTCAGTTTCTCACATCACAGTTTAAGGAATTCATTTTTCTGTCTTTTATGACATTACATCGTTGAAATTCTAATAGGTCTTGTGCTTCATGCAGACTTTAAACTGGACTTTTTTTGACTGCAGTCTAAGATCTGAACAGGTTTATTGTCTGTTCTTTAGCTCTTGTAGTTCTGCATCGTCACCACTAGAGGGCAAAGGATTCAAATTATTCATGAAATTCCCTGTAGGTTTATTGACACGTTATTCACGCTTAGTCATGTATATGAGTGTTCATTTTTATGCAAATTATTCTATTTAGTTGAATAATCTTTGAAGAGTATGTCAACTATTAATCAAAATTTGATTAAACTTATAATATCAGATTGTAGCACTATTAATACAAAAATCAACCCAAAATTAATTTATTTGCACCTTTACAAAATAAACTTGCCAATTCAAATTATTATTTTAAAGAATTTTCTTTTTTTTTTATCTGATTAATGGATAGCCTGTTTGTGCGAATTTACGATTTGAGAGTCCTTAATAATAATAATAATAATAATAATAATAATAATAATAATAATAATAATAATAATGGCAATTATTATTGTTGTTGTTGTTGTTATTATTATTATTAGAGATGTTCAATAAATAGATGTGCAGAACTTCACTTAATTTAACCAAAATACATCAGTTTATGTGAAACATCAGCTGTCAGTAAATCATTTGTTCATTTGACAAACAAAACTCTTTGAGAAACACATGAATCTCTGTGATTCATGTGTTTCATAATTTTGTTCTCCTATTTTTCCTCCTGCTGACGTGTCTGGGTGACGCTGACTGAGGTGAAGGTGTGAAGGAAAAATATATTTTTATCAAGAAAGAGGAGGACGGTGAAAGTGAGACTTCCGGTTGGCAGCAGCGCACAGCCTTCAAAATAAAAGTCCAAAACACCCGACTCCTATATTTGAAGTTTTAATCAAATTATTCTGTAACGTCAGAGCCATCAAGTGAGTCCTGTTTAAGTTCTTATCAACTATCTTATCTTAGGAATTTTATTCTTCTTTGTATTTATTATGATGTAATTATTTTTTACTATGTTTTAATTTGTTGTTATACAAAAACCTGTTCTCTTTAATTATATTCAGATTTTGAGGATTTTTTTTGTTGCTGGCACGCATCACTAATTAATAATATTATAATTATATTGTTAAAATAACATAATAAAAATAATAAGAATAAAATAATATAATTATAATAATATTATATTAGTACAACTGTTCTGTAATATAATAATAATAATAATAATAATAATAATAATAATAATAATAATAATAATAATAATAATGTGGTTTCTTTGCACATTTATTTGAACTTTACTGTGTGATATCTCAGACTTATTGCTTTTATTCTGTTGTCTTAAATCCCTTTCTCATTAATTTTATTTGTGTGTCTACTATTTTATTTTATCTTATTCTATTTTATTCGTAATGTAAAAAAAAAAGAAAAAAAAAAGGGGTTTTATTTTGGAAGTAAACCCAAAGAATCCCAGCCGAACTTGTTTCTTGTGTTTTCCAGGGGAAGGAGGTGATGGAGCAGAGAGTAGGAGGAGGAAGAGGAGGAAGAGGAGGGTTGGAGTGAAGCGACCAGCAGCGGGTCTGGCGGTGATGATGGCGGTGATGATGGTGATGATGATGGTGGGGATGTGAGTCAGAAGGCGGAGGATCCGGGATGCTCTCAGACGCTCCGAACCAACCGAACCCTGCAGACACACACAGAGCCTAGAGGAGGAGAACCCCGCGGGATCCGGTCACACGCACGGTGAGTCCGCAACCATCACACCCACACCGGCGGCCGCACCGCACAGACACGCACCCGAAATCCAGCCACCATCCCCGGCCAGAGGGACCGCCAGCGCCCGGTGGACGGAGCTCCGCGGCCGGATCGGACCTGAAACCCGGCTCCGTGCCGAACCGGTTCCGTGCGTGTCCTGTGGGTGCGTGTGCGTGTTTATGTAATGGGAGTGGGTGCACGTGTCCAGCTGTGCGCGTGCACGGGCCCTCCTTACTATGGCGCGCAGTCACACGGATTAACATGATGTAAGGAGATAATGAGGCCGGTGAGCTGCAGCTGATTGAAACCGAGAACAAAGCAGCTGCTCTGTGCGCGCATGCGTGTGTGTGTGTGTGTGTGCGTGTGTGTGCGTGAAGGCAACTGCAGTGACTGTGGAATACCTTCAGTTTCTTTCAAATTAGTCACTCATTGAACATGAAAATGTACCTTTTTCCGTGCTAATTACGTCACTTTATGTAAACCGGAGTAGAAAAATAAAAATATGAAGAATCTTCTTTTAAACCTTTACACATAAATAATAAGAAAGAAACATTCTTCTGTGTAACAGAAAAGATAATTTGCCATTTTACCCTCTTGTAAAAATGTAGAACTTTCAAAAATGAATAGAGAAATGTGATTTTAAAGGGGCGGTGTCATGTTTAATACTATTATATCATGTCATAATGTTATTCTGTCATCGAAAACAAGCCCCGCCTTGCAGTCAAAGCTCCTCCCCCACTCAGCTCCTTCAGACTAGCCAGCAGCAATTAGCAAAGACCTGGTGCTGAGCTCGTTATAGGAGCTGCTTCTCAGAAGAAGCTGGGCTCAGTTAAAGGGTCAGTAGAGGAGCCATGTTGGGATGACTTCCTGGAGGCGGAGCTTCAGAAAGAGCAGGAGTTTTTAAAGAGACAGAGGCCCAATTTCAAGATTTCACATTGCCAAGTCAAATTCATTTTAAGTCATATTTGTGATGTAAATGTCCATTTTTATAGCAACTATTGTTAACATAGCTACTTGATTGTGCTAAAATATTCCTGGAAAATACCTAACACTGCCCCTTTAAGTCACATTAGATGAGCACTGCGTCGTTACCTAGAAACCCAACCTGAGCTCCAGCATGTTAGCTCAACTGGTATGCGCTGTACAACGGCTGCTGGAAAAGACAAAGTAATTTGTTGTTTGCCTACCATCCAGAAACCACTTGCTGCATTCTTGTTGGTTACGCAGGAGGCTCCACTTCTGCTTTTCAAAGATTCACTGTTGTAAAATTGCACATCTGTTTGCAGCCATTTTCACATGTGAGTGTAAACGTTGAGCTGGAGTCGTGGCCAGCAGCAGATTATTTGGATTTAAAGTGACAAGACGCCCTAATACAGCTAAAATCTCATTATCTAAGAATGATTTTGAGTCAAAAAAGGTAAAGAAAATGTTTTGTATAGGCCATAAGCATGCCCTGCCCTGTTCAAGGAAGCATAATAGGTCACATTTAAAGAAGAAAACAACCATTATCCCACTGCAGCTGCCAGAAAACGTCCAGCCTGCCTCATTCCAGGACTCCAAACACATAAAAATGTTTGATTTTTGCCGCAGCTTCCCGTCTGAGAGAGTGTGAACTGCCTGCTGTTTGTGTCCTGTTTCATAGAGAGCCGGGAAATTACATAACTTGTGCTAATTATTTTGCTCTATTAATAAACTGTGAATGTTTCCTGTTAGGCTGCTGTCTGGACCTGGATAATAACTTCAAAACCTTCACTTTACTGAGAAATTTAAGACATAAAAGTCTCAGATTTTAACTAAACCAATTCTGACTTTGATAAAGTTAACACCCGTAACCAAAAAGACTCAATTTACTAAAGACGATGATTGTTGTTAACCGCTTAAAACCCAAATTAAACCAACATTTCTGTACAATTTCACATCCCTTCTCCAAAACGATTCAAACTGGCTGAATTTCCGCAGCAGCAGTCATTCTGAGACACAATGAGTCCAACACTGAAGGGGTTAAAGAAAATAAAACTCGTTCTGGAAGGGCCTAGTCAAAGCATGGACTCAAATCACATCAAGACGCTGTGGCATGACTTAAAATTGTCTGTTCGGTTGTTGTGTTTTCTCAGATTTTCTTTGGTATTAAACAGAGTCATGCAGTAACTAGTTGCAGTTACTCAGTTACTTTAGTAACTTTTTACTTTTAGGAGTATTTATAGGAGTATTTATACTACGCTGTACTGTTTACTTTTACTTGAGTAAAGTTTCTGGAGGTTCAGTTTGGCCAAAGAAATTTGGAAACTGTCTTTTAAAAAAGGCAAAGTTTTGTTATGTTCAGGGCCTTTAGGGATTTATATAATTCATACATTTTTTTGTTTATTATCAAACAAATAAAACTGAAAAATAAATAAATAAAATGAATTTTTGCACTTCTAATTTAATACATTTTATTTCATAAGTTTCTTATTGATAGAAACTGATTTGGAATTTTTTTTTTTTTTTTTGCCTGATTTTATTATTTATATAAATTATTTTCATTTTAGTCTTTAAAAAACCGACATTTCCAGTTAACTTTATATTTTGGTCCATCTGATGATGTAATTTTTAAATATTAAATGATTGATAATTGGATCATTTATTCAGTACTTTTTTTCTTTTTACCAAATACTTTTTTACTTTTATTGAGTAAAAATGTGTTGAAGTTGTGCTACTTCTGCTTGTTTACAGTTTTTGCCCACCTCTGATATTAAAGTAGTTTTCTTTTTTTTTTTTTTACAAAATATTAACGATTTGCAAAGTTTTTAAATGACGCTTTTTTTTGTTTTGTTTTTTAAATTAAACTGCTGAATTTAATTGGGTTTAATTTTACTTGCAGTTTAGTGACATTTGATGTTTCATAACTTTAGTTTGAGTTAAAAATAAATGCATTATTATGAAGATCACAGCATCGGGTCGTGAGTGAACATTAATCCTGGGAGGTCCGGCCGGGTTGAGCTGGATCTGAGTCCGCAGCTGCTGGTTCTCCTCCGCCGGTGTTTTCCCCGCCGCCTGCCTCCGCACAGGAAGTGACGTCAGGCGGTGTGGGGGCAGGCGGGTAACCACGGCAACGGCCCTGCTGGTGATGAAATGTTTGCGCTGCTCTCTCGGTGCATGAATCTCTCTGCAGTCCATCTCCGCCTTCGGTGCCTCCTCGGAGGGCAGTAACCATGGCGACGGAGCAACCCCCCCCCCCCCCCCCCCCCCCCCCCCTCTCTCCCTCCCCCCCCCCCCCCCCCCCCCCCCCCCCCGCACCCCTCCACCCCCCCGCCCGCCCCCCCCGCCCCCCTCCCCCCCCCCCCCCCCCCCCCCCCCCCCCC
>CAEGAE010050514.1:0-16748 GCA_903067095.1 Girardinus metallicus
TATATATATATATAAAATCATTTTCTCCTACACACCTTAAACATTTTCTTAAATACAATGCATTGTAGGCCTTTTCACCTTAAGCAGTAATAATTGCCTTTTACTTAACCTGGTTAATGTCTAACACTCACATATTGGAGGATTTACACACTGTAAAAGTCCTTAACATTATAGTATACACCAGTTGGAGCTACAAACTTTTCCTGGACGTTTTGCCTGGATTTTGGAGCCACAGAACCGGATCACGCTCAACGTTCTGCTTGGTTTTTGGAGCTGCAGACCCAAACCACGCTCGTGAGCTGGAACGGACTGTTGGACCGGAGTTGAAGCAGTTTTATTGCCATTTGTTCAAAACTGGTAATCCATGGTGGGGTGAGTAACCCATTCCTCATGGTTGTTTTGGGAGCCGCCATCATTGGAACTGTTTTTCCGAGGACGAATGCTGACTGAGTCCCCTCAGGCCTGTAACGTTTCTAAAGCTAATGGACTGCTTTAGTAATTCAAGAGACTGAATAGTGTGGTTGATACTTTCAGCCTTGTTTGCTTATTTTTATTTATTTATATATCTTGTGTAAAGGGTTGGTTTGTACCGTTCTAAGACAGCGTGGTTGCACTAAGTGTGTTAAATACCCTCTTTCTGATATATTTTGGTTGTAATCTCTAGTTGTAGCACTTGCTGTGATTAATACCTAATTAATGGGTGGGATATGTCCTTGTGCTATGAATCTACTGTGCTGAAAGTTAATTGTGCTCTGTTAATGTGCATTGCCCTTGGTTTATTACACTGGTATGTCTTCAACTTTACCATTTTTCTTTCCTTATTTTATTATAAGGTTAAAATTGCACTACATTTAGATCTTAGTCGTAGTTATCTTAGCCTTGCTATTGTGCTCAGTTATGCACTCCATTTACAACATATGCTATTGCCAACTAAGACGCTTCTTTTGTATTATGAAGCATTTGATGGAGTGTAGGTCAGAGAATCTGGGCGCTGTTCATTGGGGAAACTAGAACAGTGGTTACACTATGTTGAAAATTCTCTCAATGTTTCCTTTCCCCTCAGAGAAAACATCAACTTAGCTCATATTAAAAGTTAACCCACAGAGCAAAAGGTGTCACTAGGAAGTAAACTGTACAATTAAATGGACCCTTTGACTTGGCAGAGAAATAACTTGAGATCTAGCCAGCTAAGCATTTCAGAGATTGTTGGGTGTTGTATTGAGTTCACTATCAAAAATCAGATGCATCATTAACAATCAAAGATATGGGGAAATGACAGCAGACTAATCAAAGTGGGCCCAGACAAAGTGAGACTTAACATTGCTTATGGTGCTCATGTTCACCAAATGGATGGGTGACAACATGAAAGCATTAAGCCAGAATAGAGCGTCTGTCAACCTGGTCGGGAGGAATTGATGGTAAAAACTGCTACATTAAAAGTAGAAAGATCTAGAGCGATGAATGACAATGAAAGGTGAAAGTTTTCTGGCACTCTTGGGAAAGCCAACAAATGAGAGGCAATGCGACAAATGTTGAACAGTTTTCAACTTTCTGTTGTCATGTCGCTAGCCTGCATGTTTGCATGTATGTGTATGAGCCAAAAATTTTACAAGCACAAATTTGCCAATTTTGTGGCTGGAGACAGACAAGCAATTGTCGCCTCATCATGCAAGTTCCATAAGGAATGCAAGGAAAGGGAGTGATGTTGCCTGCCATGCGTGGAGCCCATTACTCCTACACTTAGAGTTCTATAAATAACAGACACTAAGGATAGTGCCTTCAGTGTTGACATCTTTAACATCAACCCATTCTTTATCCGGTAAGTTGCAGAATTTAGAGCTCTGTTCTTTTTATGTTACTTTTAAATCGCAACAGGCCAGTTGAACCAGGGCATTAGTCATCACTTAAAAGAGTCAATTCGTCTTTTATGAAAACATTCCTTCTGCACAATCACCTCCATGCCACACCATGATCTGATAATGTCAGGTCTCACTTTGGCCTGGAAAGCATATATTTGAATTCATCTTGTATCATCTATTTGCTCCTGCAGTATTTGACGGCAATTGTCTCTGAAGTTGGCACTTTACATATCCATGAGCCTCCATGCATTGTTACAAAGAACATAAGATAGCCGTTGTTGTTGTAGTTGTCGTTAATTTTATTGCCGAGTGCTTTACACGGACATGCCGGTTAAACTGAAAATAAAGCAAAAACAAAACGTCAATACTCCGTACTGCAATATTCAATACACACAACTTAAACATGGATTCAGGAGCCAGGCTTGACTCTTCTATCCGGTAATAAGGCAAAGTTTACTCTTAGAACTCTGTAATATAATAAACGTCAGCATACAAATTTCACGGTGCAGCAAAACAGCTAGCATTTGGCTAATTAGCCCTAGCAATTACCAAGCACCCAAACACACGCTTAGAACAGATAAAACATTTCTCTCACAGCTTACAGCATTAATACAACTCACCACGTTGGGCAACACTCATGAACGCCAGTAAAAATGGATTTTATGGGAGAATTGAGCTTGTTCGTTTCAGGTAAACATATTACTAGTTCACCGCCAGTTTTCTTCCTCTACACGTTAACTCATACATCAATGCCAAGTAACTATGGAGCCCTCTAGTGGAATGGGAGGAGTGAATCCAACATGCATTATACATCAACTGTCAAGGCCAGCCAGACATGGTGTTTGCCTTACCTTTCCTCCTGAGCCTGGGGATCTGCACTACAGCACATTCTCTCTCTCTCTCTCCTGAGAACATCCTGAGAAAACCGCCCAAGAGAGAAGACAAATACTGCTTTCAGGAGCAACATCATCCTGAGTGACCTTACTGACCTTATCTGCACCTTGTTATCTTCCCATTCCTGTTCTATCGGTACGCAAGTGACAGCACCTCAGTCAGCCCATCTTTAAAATCCTGAACAAATGCGTTTCCGTTGACCATATAATTGTGCAATTTGATATTTCAAAAGATCGTGGTGCAGAATGTTTTTTAGCGACTTATTGCATGAACAAACTTGGTCATGAGTGATTTTAATTGCATTTCTTATTTAATGGGAATTGTGTCTTTTTCAACATTAGAAGAATATTGACAAAGCTTTGTGCATATTTGCAAATGCAGCTATTGGTCTGATCCAGGAACAACAGGAGTTTGACTGGAAAGTCCACTGGTGTGCTCAGAACCACCCGGAGATTTACCCGCTGAAAATGACTGGAAATGACTTTGGACTTCTGGGAAACACCCCACATATTCCTTCCCCTCTCCATCCTCAACGACACTGTTTACTGTGGATCATTTCTGGGTCTTAGGACAATTCCTATTTCCAGACCTGAGGTTGTCCTCATATACAGACACTGTTAGCAAGAAGGTCCAGTAGAGACTGTACTTCCTGTTGCAACTGCACAAGTACAACCTTCCTTTGGAGCTGTTGGTTCTCTTCTACACTGCAGTTTTTCAGCCTATTGTGCATTTGTCCATCATTTGCTATTTCTTTTCAGTTATTGTGACAATTTTGAGCAAGGTTTTAAATTTTCTCAAAAAAGAAAATGTGAGTTAGCTTCTATCTACTGGTTTGGAGCCTGTCTCTCCATTGAGAGCAATAAAGTCCTTAATTTGATTTTACTATGTGAAATATTACTTTTTTTACATTATGGGCATAAATTGTCAAAAGAGCAATTGAGGAATTGAGTGCAGTGAGGCTTAGCAAACAGCTCTTTAAAGGTCACTGTGGTGAGACTAACTTTAGATCAGTATGAGTGTTGAGTGGTTCAAGCTAACATGGCGGGATTTATTGTGTGGTCATTCAGCTTTCTGACAGTTATTCTACTTGAGATGATTTAAAGAAAAAACTAATCATTCCTCTAGTTTTGAAATGATCTTCTGACAATGAAGTCTTTTGTCTTTGTCAGGCCATGTCTAAGGAGATTCCAGTTAATCAGAATTAATGCCCAACTAAATGAAAAGTGGCATGCACAGGCATTTTGGGGCACAGGTGTTCAACTAGAAAAAAGTTATGTCAATTATGTCATTGGCTATTTTCATATTTTTAAAACCCAGTCAGTGTTGTACTGCCTGGGTTTAACAAAGACCTTTCATCTTTGTCTTAAGTTTGTTTAATTACTAACTCAAAAATGAAAGTAATACCGCTTTTGTGTTAAAACAAATTTATTTCATGAACAGCCAAATCACTTTAGGCAAAGTAAATATTTACCTTCGCGGCAAAGGAAGCCTTGGCTTTGTGCGGATTAGTTTTATCCTATTGAAACTTCCATCATTGTCTTTGAAATATTGACAGAGGTGCAAAATTCAGTGAGAGCTGTCAGCGAGGGGACGGAAATAAGCAAAAGTTAAATTTAGAGGAAAGAGCACAGTAGGAGAGAGAATCAAAGGCTTGATTTCTTCCTCTGTTATTCTATTTATGCCTAACGGGGATATGATACTGAAAAAGAAGCAGTGGATGATGGCTTAGTTAGTGGGGGGAGTGAAGGAAAACTAAAAATGTAGATGAGAAACATAGATGGGAAAACCAAGTGCAAGTTTGGTTATTCAGGCAGGGAAAGAAGAAATGAATCAGTGTTGTGTGTTGAATAATGCAACCGCAGCAAACGCACAAACAGAGGACGGGGTCCACATTCCGAGCTGGGACAAACAGAACGAGATGCTTGTGAAGCCGAAACATCTGTGGGCTTTTGGAAATGGCTCTCACTGAAAGAGGAAACAGACTTCTCGTAAAAATGCTAATTTTACCTGCTGCCGCATTTGAATAATCTCACTGGCCTGCGAGAGACAACCTCTTGATAAGTTCTGTCTGTTGTCGTGTTCACGCCAACAACCCTACAAAGTCTCACCTTCCCCTTTGGGTTTATACGAGTGTGCGCGGCGCATCCCGTCTTTGTGGAGGAAAACTTCTCACAACAAGAAGACGAGTCGAAGCTCCGAGTGAGAGCGAAGCAAAGCTGACAAAAAAAAAACAAGCTGTAAAGTTAAGTTTGGAGTGGCATATTTCCAGAAAACACACGCATAAAACACACACTTGATTTCTTATGCGTGTCACCTTTTGCCTGTTTTCCTACCTATGCCAATATCTCAATATGGAGATTTTTTTGTTGTTGTTTTTGTGGAGTAGGTTTGAATGCCATACCATAAAACAAGGTGTCATTTTTTAATTTTCACCTCTGAAGTGCTTTTTGAATGTCACATCCACTTCATGAATACAAATGCCTCTCCTAATGTTGGAAGGTGGTGAAATGGAAAGTCCATTTCTCTATAAATGTTGAGAATTAAAGAAATGCACAAAACTTTTATTGAGAAGGTGTCTCTTCTTTGCTATTTTTTTAATATTGTGATTACAGCCGAACAAATTAGCCCATGTAAAGCAAAAATCTGGGAATACAGTCAGAATGGATCTTAATAGGATTACACTTTGATTGCACTTTTGGCTATAAATGAATAAACATCATCAGCAGTAATATCCTGATAGTCTATGTAGTTAGAGCAACACTTAGTTGGTTTTAAGGAACACCATACGTGCCAAGAATCTATACCAATATCATTATAACACCTCCACCTACAGTTTTGATCATTAGCACAGGGCAAGAGGGATCCATCTTTCCATGTTTTCTGTTCCAAGTTTCGACCACCGTAATATTGTAGCTGTAAACAGGACTAACCAGGCAAGCTGTTATTGTCCAATTTTGGTAATGTTGTGGGAATTCTGTGAGATTCATGTTCTTCGCTGAAAGGAGTGTTAACAGATATACCCTATTTTTCGGAATATAAGCCGCTACTTTTTTCCCACGCTTTGAACCATGCGGCTTGTAGCCCGGTACAGCTTTTCTGTGGATTTTTCTTCAACTGCCACGGGGCTTTTTAGCAGGAAGTGAATCATTATTAGTCAAAATTGGAAATCAAAGAAGAAAGCACTAATTTTCATTTAGAACAAGCACATGCTAGCAGCAGGTACAACTGAGAAATTTCTTCAAACTCTTACCCTCTCTACAGGAGGGAAATAGAGCCGCTACACATAAGCACGTAAGCTCACTGTGAACGAATCCTTGGTACGGCGTTGGAGACGGATTTCTGTTTCCTTAATAGCAGATTTCATCACCTCTGTTACACACTTTGAATGCCAGGCACGCGCACTTGTTCCATTGATATGATGGCACCTGTAAGTCAATTCAGTGGGTTTGTCGCAATTTGTCCTGGAGGACAATGTTTTTGGGTCCACCATGTGCTGCGGTCTGGCTAGATTTGATGATTGTTTGCTATTAAATGTGCTGCGGTCATAGAGATTTGTTGGAAAATAATCAGAAAAAAATGTTAAGTTGTCAATGGGGAACAAGCAGAAGGCAGCTTTACACAGAGCATTTAGATGGCGGAATGGACTTTATTCCATTTCCAAAACTGGAGTCTGGAAAAATGTAAAAGACGGATAAATGCCTGCAGCCGACCTAAGAATAGCTGAATACAGAGATCGATGGTATTAAAACACCGTGTTTGTATGAAGGTTTTGTCATCATTACATCATTGGTGTGAAAGCACCAGTAGCAGGTTAAACAGTTGTCCAACCGTCAGTTCTTCAGTTCACCAAACTACACACACGCGAACATCCGCACACAAAAAGCTCATAAACCGGCTTACAGAAAAAGCGCCAAGCCGCCAAATTTACAAAAGTAAACTGACCAATAACATTTAGGCTTTGGCGACCACACCTCTACGTACAAGATGTTTTGACACAATAGAGCTTTTTTCTCCTAAATGTTGTTAATAGTAAAGAGGGTTAGATAATAAAAAAAAATCAAAAATTACTCTTTTCTGTGTTATTTAAAGGTGAATCTCACAGTGCATACAGTGTGTACAGCTGTAAAGCTGCGGGCACCCCGGTGCTCAGCTACTTTTTACAAGTCCAAAATACGCACAATACAGCTATGCCGAGAATAGATAGATATGACAAAATCACGACAGGTCAAATATTTGGAACATAAAAAAATACATAAAATAGATGTCAAGTATCCTCCAGCAATGCCAGTTTAGAGCAGCAGGACAACCTAATGGTTCCAGTGCATCATCACATTACGGCGCAGCAGCACTATCTGGATGCTGTGGCTCTAAAACCACAGCAGATTATATTTGCTGCATGTTCCACAAATTGTGCGGGAAAGAGACGTCTGAGTGGGACAGATAACCAGCCAGACTGCTGACAATATTTTTGCATTAAAAACAAAATGAAAAACACCATGAATAAACTTTAATGTGCTTATTATTTAGCAGACAAAAATTAATTTCAACAGCCAACAGAGACCTGAAAACCATCAGTAACCATCGATACTTATGGCTACTGATGGCTGATTGGCTTTGGGAAGAGCAAAGAGGGAAAAAAAATCACGCAATTATTTTTCGACCTGAGCAAAAATGATCTGCTCTGGGCAAAGTGTGAGTGAGCATTTTGTCCGGACCCATAAACGGACATGGGCCCGATGTCTTTTTTTTTTTTTTTCATGCCAACAGCCATCAGAAAAAACATCGTCACAGTTCTATAAATGGTAACAAATACAAAAATCTCATAAAATTTTTAGGCAGAATTGGTTCAGACCTGGACCGGATCATGAGCCCAACCCGCATGTGCGTAAACCTTTGGGTGACTGTTATGATCTGGAGCCTTAGATTTGGCCCAGATCTCAGTGCTATAGGTTTTATCTGTACCTCTGTCTGCATATAAACACAGAGTGATGTGTTTATATGCAGACTCTCTTTATAATAATGTAATCTTTCTTATGTTTGTTTTATGTTTATTTTATTGTATTTTGGGATGTGTTATTTGGTTCCCTTTAAAATAATCTCTGGAGATATTGCATTTCGTCTAGTCATCGCAGCTTCTCAGACATTTTGGCAAAGTGTCATGAAATGTGATTCCATTCATTTGGAATCTTTACTGTTAGACCGGCTGCTTGCTGTTATACAACAATGTGTAGAATTTACATTATTGCATCTTTTCTGAACTGATTGTTAATCTTTTTCCTCTGTCTGTCCACACCCACTAGCTCAGAACTGTTTGGGTCTCAGGACCTGCGCCGAGTGCCTGGAGAGAGTCGAATGCGGCTGGTGTGGCGACCCCAGCAACACCGGCAGAGGTGTGTGCATGGAAGGTTCCTATCGCGGGCCCCTGAAGCCTTCAAGCACCAGGTCTGGAACCAGACTGCGGGACAGAGACATGGTGGTGGATCAGAGCCTCTGCTCTTCTGACAGAGGCTACAATTGGGCCTTTATTGAGTGTCCTGGTGAGTGGACATTTGCACCAAATCCTTCTTGTTCAACAGATGTGATTACATTGTTGTTTTGACATCGTTACAACCACAAACTTAAAAACTCGCTATTCAATGTGTTAAAGTGTAATGTGAACCAAAGTTAAAGTCGCAAACAGTTTTAGCCACAAAAACGAAAATAAAATGCAATGAAAGCATTTTCATTTCCGTCATGTTGCACCTATTGAATCCACCAATGCTGCGTTTTGCTTCCTTCCAGCGTGTCAATGTAATGGCCACAGCAGGTGTGTGAACAGCAGTGTGTGTGAGCACTGTGGGAACCTGACAGCAGGGACACACTGTCAGACCTGCATCCCTGGTTACTATGGAGACCCCACCAATGGAGGGAAGTGTAACGGTAATACTACACCTCTAAAACTCTTTAAAGCCTTTTCTTTCTCTCTTTACAGCTTTTATGTCTTAAAGCGTTCATTCTTTTAAGACAATGTTGTAATGGTTGCCTACAGCCTGATGGGGGCAGTGTTTAAAAGCTTTAGGATGCTAATATTTGGTGTCTTAGAACAAGAAACTGCATGTAGTTTGAAGCAGAAGTGGAGAGAGTGCATTGAAGCTTAGAAGACACGCAGCAGTTCAGACCTTCCTGCATGGGAAAATTTGTGTGGTCATTTGGGTTAGGGGCGACTGGATGGTTGTATCTTGGTGGGGGATGAATCAGCAACGACCGGAGAGAAAGGAATGAATGAAAGAGCGAGCGAGCGAGTGCTGGTGAAGTGAGACAGAGGTGCAGTCACATTAGTTTCCCTGTGACTGATGTTCGTTTTGGCTTGGTGGCGGCATGACATTAAATTGCTCTTAATCATTTTCTTATTTCCTGACTTGACTGGTGTCTCTGTCCCTGGTGGATTTTCACAGTTAGCGTTGCGCTGATGGATGCATGTCAGCCTCCACTCTCCCCCTCCTGGCTGAACAGCCAGTGGCTTTCCCTGCTACTTTGGCCTCATTTCTTTGTCTATTCAATCTTTTGTTGCCTTTATATATAAAATTATGTATCTGCTGTAATCAATACTTCATTCTGCTCTTCTGTCCTATTTTTGCATTTCCTTTCTAATTTTATCATTCTATATTTTGTTTTTGCTACCTTCTATATTTTATTCTTCACTGCAAAAACACAAATTCTTCCCAAACATCTTAATACACTTGAAATAAGAGTAAACTAACTTAGAAGCAGCTTCTAATTAAGATATAGGAGCTTGTTTTAAGTCATTTTTTAATATTGATTAGTATTAGTTCATTGGCAGATCATTTCACTAGAAACATGGGGAAAATATCTTGTTATAAGTGAATTAATCTGCCAATGGAACAAGTACCTTTTTCATCAATATTTAGGAGTTACTGACTTAAAACAAGCTCATGTTTCCTGCTGAAAGTTCCTTTTGAGTTAGTTTTGTCTTATTTTCACTAGAAACTAGAAAATCTACTTGATCAGATTTTGTGTTTCTCTTTTTTCTATTAATTTTAAAACAAAAGATGCAACAATGATTTTTTTTTTGTTTACCTATTAGCTATATTCTTTCATTTTTTCACGGTTTTAAGTAAGAGAACAACGTTTATTATTAGGGAAGCTTCTCACTGTTTTGTTGGGAATAGTGTTATTCACACAGACGTTTATAGAAGTCCATCACACAATCATAGAATTGTTGTCCTCTCCATGTGGCTGGCAAAGAGCAATCCACTCTGTAGCCGCAGAACAATCCTGCTGGGTTGTATAGCATTTAGATGCACATGGAAAACCCCCGTATGGCCCAAGTCAGAAACTAACTTTGCTTGATTCATATTCAAGTTGAGTTCAAACTAAATGGATTCTTTACCTTTTGACATTAGCAGTGTTGAATACACACAAACTCAAGTTGGTCATATATCGCTACTGAACTCCATCTGCTTTCACGTCCTCGCATCTCCATCTTCTACCTCCGTCTGCAACGCAATCATTTCCTGCCTCGGTTTACACTGACTCCATCTCCCACCCTCGGTTCCCCTTTTCACCAAGCAATTCATCCTTTTTTCTGTCTCCATTCTTTAGATTTACCTTGAGCTAAACGGCCTGGAGTAAATGACGTGTGGCCGATTAGAGCGCTGAATGATGGAGAGACAGCTCTCTCCCTGCCAAAGAGGAGAGGAAAAGGCGAATCGGATTGTGAATGGAGGATAGAAGGGAGCTGGGACAAGAAGAGGGGAAGGGGCGGGAGAGGAAGGACACGAAGCAGGGTTAATGTGGGTGGAAAAGGACAAATGTCCTTGGTTTGAGGACATGACGGAAGAGATGGAGGGAGGAATGGCGTAGGAGAGATAGACGAAAGACAGAGGAGAGGGGAGTCTGTCCCTTCTCTGTCCCTGTGACAGATGATTAACTAACCTTGTCAAATCTGGATGAAGTGTGTGTCTGAGTGTGTGTGTGTGTGCAGGGCATTAGTGTCCTTTCTCTTTGACTGGATCATTTACTTTGTCCTGCACACTTACAAAATCAAACCGACCTTTAGAGCCGACAACCAGGTGGATGTCTATTTGGCCCCTCAGATCACATCATAGACGTTAGACCCTAGACAGAAACCCGTAAATGTTTCAAGCACCTCCTGGCTGATTGTATTTGACTGATCTCTCGTCTCATTTTCACTACGTTATAGGAGCGTTTCTGAAAAACATATTTTTCACGCAAAACGGTTGTGCCAGGCTGTGTTAGTTTTACAGATAGAAACACGTCCACACCTGGTGGTATGCAGTCACAGTTGGAAACACGATGCCAGAGCCTGCCGCCTGTTTGACTGCATCTGTCCCGCATAGTCAAAACACAGCTGTTATGGTGGATTACGCTGTGGATCACGCTCGGAATGAGATATTTACATACATTGTATAAAAAGAGAACATACAGTATTTCATCAGAAGGTTGGAATTAACATTTCCTGTTTTAGGCCAAATAGGATTTTGAAGATTATTTCTGTTAGCTAAGTGTCAGAATAATGAGATTTTTTTAAATGACTTTGAAGAAAGTCAGGAGTTTACCATAAAGATTGCTTTCACCCCATTTCAGTAGAATGAAAGGCCGCCTGTGGGTGCTTTTAATCAGGCAATATCCAGATTACAGTCTGCGGGGCTATTATATTAATTTTTGAATGCTTTTGTTGTCTGATGAAATGAAACTGAAAGTGTTTCACCAAAATGACCATTAGCTGGGTTTCCATGCCCATCAATTTGCACAAATTGTAATTACAAACATGAATTTGCTAAATGGAAAGATGCCAATTAAAAAAAAAAAACTGTTTATTGATAAAAAGTTTTTGCGCTACAATAAGTTGGTTTTTCAGCTGTATTGAAATTGGTGTACTTTGTAAGGTGTTTGGCCAATGAGTACACATTTCTTTCACATGACATGAATCACACCAGTTCATGTACAGCAGCAGCAGCTGGCTCCACCACAGGCTCACACCATCGCACAGGTCATCAAAAGCTGAGTTTGTCATTTGAAAGTGTGGAATCCACAGCTTTTCTGTAAGATCGTCTCCTACAAATTCTTTTAAACGTAGCAGTTCCCTAGCATAAGGAGTTTGTCGCTCCAACTCCTTAATAAGATGCCAGAGTCTCTGATGGCTGATAGATGATGAGCTAGCGCTGTGTTTGAAATATAAATATGTCTGTTTACATCCATCGATGCCATGATTTTTAATGACTTATCACTTGAACAAACGTATTCATGCGTAATTTTAATGGCATTTCTTATTTAATGGAAACACCGCAATTACAAAAAAGTGTTTTTCCGGCGTTAGCAGAATATCTATAAAGTTTTGTGCACATTTGTTATGGAAGCAGCTTTTGTTGTATTTGAAGAAGAAAGAGAAAGGGAAAAACAAGGAACAAACAGAAAAAAGCCTCAGAACGCCAACTTCAGTTGTCAAGTACAAGGGTGGTGCCATATGCTGCATATTGTTTTGCTGCATGAGGGATTGGTGCACTTTACAAAATAGATAAGATTGTAAAGGAAGAATTTAGTGGGTAAATAGTTAGAAACATCATAAGACATCAGTAAGAAATTTAAAGCTTGAGCAGAAATGGGTCTCCCAAATAGACAATGACCCCCATACGTGAATATTTATTAGAAAGAGGCTCTAGGAAAATAAAGTAAATGTTTCGTGTAGCAAATCGCTGATATTAGTCTCATTAAAAAAATGTAGGCAGAGCTGGAAAGGTTTGTGAAAGCAACATTTTTACAAACCTGATTCAGTTGCACCAGCTTTGTCAGAAGTAACAGAGCTGAGTTCCAACAAAACTCTAGCAAAGTAAACCGAAATGTCATGAAACATGAAAGGTTAAGTCTGACGTAAAATAAGACAGTGAGAATCACAATGTGTATTTTATTTTTTATGCAGGTAATGTAAATATCTGGTTTAAGCGAGTGGTTAAACATGATCGATTTACCTCAGAAGAAGTTCTAGAAGACTAGAAAACCTAAAATCAGTGGTGCCCAACGTCGATCCTCCAGGGCCGGCATCCTGCATGTTTTAGTTCTCTCCCTGGTGGTAACGACAACCATTTCAGCATGTTAATGTTCTTCTTAGGCCTTCTAATGAGCCATCATTTGATTCCAGGTGTGTTAAACCAGGGAGAGAACCAAAACAGGGATGCCGGCCCTCCAGGACAGACTTTGGGGACCACTGACTTAAATTGTTCACAACATGTCAACATTGGGGTTGCATAACTTATCAAGACTTTAATCTACCTTGTCTATGCAAGGTTATTAAAATGTAGTTAATCATTTAAAATTTCATAAAATATTTTAAATAAATTTCAAATATTTTAAGTAAATGCCAACGTAAGTGGAGAAGAAGAAGAAGAGAATATTCAGAGAGGATATTTATACACACACCAAAGGTTTTGGATTGACCCATGTGTGAGTTTGAAGGTTTCTTCTCAGAGTGAGGCCTGGCAGGAAGAGACTTCTGCACCTTGTAACAATGAAAACAAAAGTCTGTAACAGTTTGTCACAAATCTCTCACCTGATTGCTTGCCCCTGAGCAGAGGTATTGAACCTCTGCTCAGGGTTTAATACCTCTGTTTAATACCTATAGTTTTTATTAAGGGAACTCTATAAAAATGGAGAGGGAAGTCAGTAACTTTTTGGTTTCTTTATGTGCAAGTTTTATTGATACATTCTTTTATTTAACTTAATATATATGTAGTCATGTCTGTGTGTGGGAAGGCTCCAAGTAAAAGAATGAATCTGTGGTCATTCTTGACTGTCATGTCTGTAAAACCAGCCCAAAATTTGTACACTGGAAAAATAAGTAAAATTTGTTTTTATGAGTCTTTTTTGAAACATCTGTATTTTAATATATTTCCCAGAATATTATGTTGTGCATACATAATACATAATCTGCTATGCTAAGTTTTAGATTTGTTTTGTTTTTTTTTTGTGTGTTTTTTGTAAATCTGGAGTTTAAATATTTATTCTACACTTTATGGTACCTATTTTGATATTCATTGTAACATGTTTATATTAATAAGAAAATAAATACAGGTGGATTCACCTTTTAGCCATCTGTAGAGTCAGAAACTTTAATCAGTTCTGTCTAATTTTCAGAATGTTTGAAATAAAATTTGAGAATATTTTTTAAATTCTTCAGGTAGAAATTAGGCCGACCTTATCCGGGTGATGGATGAAACAAAACTGGTTCCTCAGAACACATCTGCTGAGGTTGTACATTAATAATATGCTTACATCCTTGGATTTCTTGTCTCCTTTATGCTAATGAAGGTTTTTAGGTTAAATAAATTTTGACTTAACCTTTTTTGTGCTTTTTGAAGTAGAAGTGGGCATATATTGCACATTTTTTTCTTATCATGAAACAATTCTTACAATTCTTATGATCATTTAGATTTATCCTGACTATGATAAACTGCAGTTTATGATGTTTGTAAACCTCAAAAACTGAGTGTTTTGTCAGCATTTAGTTTTACTATTTTTTCCTCCATCCGTTTCATGAGCACATCAACAAATTTGAAAACATGATTAAATGTGACATTTTTTTTTTTACCGTCACTTTTATTGTTATCACAATAAACACCGCATAATGTCACAGTAAAATTCCAAATCCATATTGTCCACCCCATTCTGTAGAAAATATATTTCAGCCAAGTACTGAGGATCACTTAAGCTCAGTTAACACCCCCTCCCAACAAACATTCCTATGTCTTCTTGTGCTGCCTTTTTTCATCTTCTTCAGGGAAACATCTTGGCTTAAATGATCTCATCTTACACTTGTTATGTTTTGTGCTACACTGTACAACACTCCTCTGCCATGAGCATCTATCACTGAGCGGCTTTATTGCTGCCATAAATTTTTTGCATGATTCACATCAATAGTTTACTGTCCCAGTCTCGGTGTGGTACTCAATCTCTCTAGTGCTTTGCTCTATGAATGCATGAAGCCTCATAGAGAAATGCATAGTAACACTTTGTTAGGCACTCAATCATTGGAACTGAATCATTTTCATAATTTATCAACCCTATTACTTTTTTCTTTTGATAAAATATGAACTCTAATTTTAACACAACATAACAAACTCTGCTGTCCAATAACAGCTGGAGAAGTTGAACGTTTTAATTGCTAAAAGGTCGTTTCTGATTTGTTTGTGATGCTAAGCTTCAATCAAAGAGGGATCTGTCTCTGAGGCATATTTTTGTGCAGAATGCCTGGAAAGCTGAATAGACTAGCATCTCTCCAAGAAACTTAATCCAGCTGTATTGATGAGAGAATGTGAGCCTAAGCCCCACTCCACCTATTTGAGTTCCTCAGTGTAGTCCTGACTACCAAGGTAATCCACTCCAGAGAGACTAAGGGACTCCCAGATCCAATGACAACATCGTCCGTGTTATAGGAATATAGAAGTAAAACACTAAATATTATTTAGGCTTTTACGCCTCTATGACATGATAGTAGTATAGGTTGTTAGCAATGGGTAACAGCCTATACTGTTTAGTGCGTCTACTTGCAATACCTAATGAAAATATAAGTAAATGAAAAAGTAATGTCCCAAGTACCTCTCCAAGGCTAATACAGGTGAAAGGCAGATTTGTCACTGATCAATTGAATAATTGTGAAGTGGAAGACAGTTAAACATGGTACTCGACAGTGTCTTACAAAGGCAAATTTATAAAGTGTGGTGCACATTTGATTTTACCCCATTTACTGTGATACATCAAAAGGTGCATTCACACCGGTCCTGTTTATTCCACTTTAATCAAACTCCAGTTTGGTGGCCTAGAAAGTGCGCTTCGTCAGTCTTGGTTCGGTTGAAGTGAACTCTGCCAAAGACAAAAGAGAAATCCTACAACAACTAAAATCTGATGCTACTCCATTTCTGTTTACATTTTGTGAAGAAGGGAATTACGCATAGTGTCATCTTCATCTGGCATTTATATGAAAAAAAGTAAAAAGAAAAGGCATACACTTATCTACAGTTGACCACAAGCCATATAGGATTCAATGTGTGGAAGCAGGCGCTGTGGTCAAATGAGAGCAAAATTGGTCTTTTCAGCCTTTGTGTAAAATGGGTGGAGTGGTGAAAACTAAACACAAGCACACCATCTCATCAGTGACAATGGGAGAAAAATTTGGGCCATGCATTAAATTTAAAAAATCTACTTCTAATGGGTGAAACCTAATTTGTTCAATTTAGTTTCAATAAAGAATTTAAAAAGATTTTCATTGTTTAGTGTATGACTTAAGTGAGAAACTTGGCTGACGTTTGACAAAAGTTGGAAAATGAGTAAACATTAACCAGCTTGCTGTGAACAACAACGTTTGCTTTAGTGAAGTGCCACCTCCAAACTGTTATCCAACTGCCCCAGCTGCTGGAGATTAAGTGGAGAGTGGCTAATACCAACACCAGCTAGCTCAGAAAACTCTAAATGTGTCTTCTGACTCGAAATGGGTTTATTGTCTACTTAACATTAGGTCTTATTCTGAGACTCATGGCTAATACAGCAGAAAAACCAGACTTATGACATGTAGCAGTATTACTTGAAAAAGCAAAACACAGAACTTCACAGCTAACAGCCATGTGAATGTATTGGTCTATAGATTGACCAAATTTGGGGTGTGTATTATATTAAAACAGCATGTTACAGGTTGTTGATTTGAAACATACAAATAAATTAAGTTATATACACTAAGAAGCTACAGCTCAACAAAGCTCAAGAGTCAGCACACTAAAACCAAGCTGTAAATCTGGTTTTAGACTTCTCTTTTCAGTACACAAGCTGACAAATTAACTTTTGCCAGATGTGTGAAATATGCATGTGTGGGGGCGAGGGGGGGGGGGGGGGGGGTGGGGGGGGGTGGGTGTGTGTGTGCGTGGTTTTAAGCAGGCTTTTTTGTCCTGTCGCCCCCTTGGGGACAAGTTTTAACTGCCCACCCTCCTT
>CAEGAE010050521.1:0-21431 GCA_903067095.1 Girardinus metallicus
GAAAGAAAGTGCTGGCAAATTAAGTAAGGATGATGAAAAGGACCGGAGGAGAAACATTTTTCTTAGAGTACTTGAAATACAGTCAATAAAACAGGAAGTACCCCAGCCCTATCAGATGCAGCTTCCGGTTGTCGTAAAAAAATAACCTCACTTAAGAATATTAATTTAAAAAAAACCTCACTTAAGAATTTATTTACAAAAACGCTAAATAGGTGAATAAATTATTTTAAACTTTAGGTCAGATAAATTATATTTGGTATGTTTTGTGGAAGTGTTTGACAAAGTTTTTGAGATTTGATTTTAGTTCTTTATTTATTAACAACCAGTAAATTTGTAAAACTAGCATTATTGGGCAGAAATGCCAGGAAAGTATGCAAATGCACATGTAAAAGTTCATTTAATGTAAATTTCTCTGACGTTAATTTCAAAATATCTCTGTATACAAAGGCTAATACAACAAAGATGTGAAATAATGGTCAGGTATTGGTAAACATTGACTGCTCAGCCAAGTCTGTTGCAATAAGCAGTTAAAAAATTAATCGGATGATGAATTAAAATGAGTTCAATAATTTTTATTCTGATCTTTAATGTTTTTGTATTCATGGTTTCGGTTGTTTGTGGTTTTGATAATTTCCATCAAAATTTGTTATTGTGACGTTTTAACAAATTGAGGAAAATTGTTGAAAGTGCTATTTTCATCTTTGAGCAGGCAGCAGGTGAATAAATATGTGCAAGTTGTGCTGTAATCTGGAGTTTTATGGATAAATTATTCTGTTTTGTGTCAGAATGCTTGTTTTTTTTCTTATAATCTGTGTATCAAGTGGCCTTTTCTGATGCTATGCTCGATCTAAGGTGGACTGAACGTCACGTCTGCCACAAACCAACGAGTTAGAGACTGTTTCTGCAGATATATGCAAATGTAGTCTGAATAAATGCAGCAACAAGGTCAGATGAGACGGCGTTACAGCTGTTTCTCTGATGATATTCTTAGAGATCAAAGAGGCTGGAGCTGCTGGTGAGCAGAGCGTTTGGAGAACATGGGAAAAATTCAAATTAAACTAAATGTCAGTGATGTTTTTTGAGGAGGGGACTATGAAAAATAAAGAACCACAGACTGGAAACAATTATAATCAACCCAGTTTGGGCATTGTGCTTTCTTTGACATTTTTAAAGTGCACTTCATTTATGGAGATTTTCCTTGAAATTTACATTATTAAATGTCACAACTTGTTTGTCTAGCAGGTATTCGATAAATGTTGTCATTTTCTACACTTTAGATTCTTCTTTGCACCCATTTTATTAATCTGAGCTACAATATATAAGTTCAATGAATAGAAATTAATTAAAAATCAATTTTTTTTCATGTCTTGTATTGTACTTCACCTGTGTTTAAAACCATATCAAGTCAACATTAGATAATTCATCATTTCTCATAAGAGAGTAAACCCTGTTTTTGTGTTTTTCTTTAAATATACTCTGTTTCTACATGTGTGACAGTACGGAGGTCTGACAAGAACATCCAGTGTCATCTGTTAGCTCAGTTAACAGATGTCCTCAAATCATCGCTCTCGGCTTAATCACGTCAGACAGTTAATATTTTCATGATTCACTGTTCACAAGAGCGGAAAGAACAAAGGGCTGGACAGCTGAACAGGTAGCCTGTGTAGATGATGAGCTGTCAGTCAGAGGGAAACATGCAGTAAATAATAACTCCAGCACCTCCTTCGGCAGTTTTATTGCATATTTTGCAGCATTATCTACACTTTTTGGCAGAGGTAACAGTCTTTGACCGTTCCTCTATGTGCAATATCTATATTTCAGGAGTGTACAACTTCTGGATGATTCAGATTTAATTTAAAAGGGTTAATTTTCCACTTAGCTTGTCTTAAAGTCATGCAGCAGACTGCTAATGATCCATAAATTTGATTCTGGTGTGGTGAACCAGGAAAAGATCTAAAGTATTCAGGACGTCAGACTTTAAGGACTGACCATTGACATCACTGATCTAGATTGTCTTTATTCCTGGGTCCATTTCTACTCTTCACAGGTTCTCTTCAGTTTACCAATTTGGTTTTCTGTATGAGATTAAGGGAGAATTCACACCAGCATGGTTTAATTTGCTTTAATCCAACTCCAGTTCATTTGTGAAAGTGTGAATGTGAAATCAAACTCTGATGCGGGCCAAAAATGTGATCTCTAATTCACCTAAAAACCTAGGTCTCGGTTCGGTTGAAGTGAACTCTGGTGTGGTTCGCTTGCATATGGGGACGCCAAGCGGACCGGAGACCGCTCCAAAAGCAGGAAACGGACTACAACGCAGGGTATTCTGGGTAAATACAGCCTAGTGACTCTAGAGCTAGCAGTAGAAATGGTTCATGGTGTTTTACCAAAGACAAAAGAGAAATCCTACAACGACTGAAATCTGATGCCACTCCATTTTTGTTTACAATCTGTGAAGAAGGAAGTTGCAGTCATGTCTTCTTTGGAGGTTTTTGTGTTGTTTCCTTCAGTGGTTCTTGTTGCAGCGCCTCATAGGTGAGGAGGAGAACAGGTTTTTCAAAGTGTTTGGTTTTGTTTGACACAGTGCAGTGTGAAAGTGAATCGCATCAGCTGAAAATGTAACAAATTTTTCAATTTTAGTCCACAATTGAGCCAAGACTACCAGACTATCAGGTTTGAAAATACTTTTAGTGCTGTGGTTGAGATGGTCGTATCAAAGGAGGGAGGAACATTTCTATGTTGATCTAGTCATGTATTTTAGATTATTTAGCAGCAACTTGGCAATTTGCTGTAAAAATTCACAAGATTTTTATTGAAAATCTTGGTATTTTAAATAGTTTGATACTTTTCACTGGGTTTCCAGGATCCAAAGCATTACAGTTGGGTTTCTTTTTCATATATTGATTTTTTATTTTATGCCAGACCGACTTTGACTGTTTATTGTTGAAAATTAGTCATCCAAAGCATACATTCCTGGTTAAAGTCCCAGGAGAGTTTGTTATAGATGGTACAACTGAAAAGAGTTTGGATTGGTGTGAAGATTTTGCCTAGTAGTTGTAGAGACTTTGTGATTTCTTGACGTTTTCACCCAATAAGTAAATATTCACGTATTACATGTTGGAGTTTTTGCACATCTTAAATATCTGCGTAAAATGCTGTATTTATTTCAAATAAAAAGGTCAGGACAAGTTCTTATTAACAGACTGAATAATGAATTGTAGACTTTGAATGTACAAAAAAGGAAGGGATTACTAAACATATAGGAGTGGTTCCCCGTTATGTTAAAGTGGAATATATTAACAATCTTTTTTCTGAAAGTACTGCACTGCTGCGTATTATAATGATTTTGGGGAGAAGTGCTGCAGAAAGGAGCATTGTGATGTCAGTGTAGTGGAACGGCAGGTAGCTCCTACTGGTTATGCCTGCTGTCAAGTCCAGAGGTGCTATAGCAGTTTAATGAGCTGGCTCACAGTTGGACAGAAGACACTGCAGTGTGTCATGTAAAGAAGGGAGAGAATAAGTTGAGACAACATAACTTTTTGTGGGAAGAAAAAAGTAGTTTAGAGGACAATCTGCAACTCAGCATATTGTGCTCTATTTATATTGCAGCTTATGATCGCTGATAGGATTGGAGCTTCTTCTACGTGTAGCCTCAAAAGATTGAGGTTGCTGGCATGACCAGTCTATGTCCACTGACCGCAGATCTACCGTGTGGGAATGTTGAAAATCCCCTCTGTAATGTTTTAGCTCACAAGAAACTTACACAGTGAGAACAGGGAAAGTTATGTCTAAAGTAATATGGCTGTAAAGTAGATCAGTCAGAATGCATCAGAGACTCAGCTAGCTAAAGATGCTAATGTTACAATAATCAATCTGCTAACATTGCTAATGCTACTATACTAATTCCAGAAATAATCTAACTGGCTATAAACTAGATCTATTATAATCCATCAGACTCTCAGCTAGCTAAGGATGCTCATGTCAGAATACGCAATCTGCCAACATTGCCAAAGCTAATATTCTAATGCTAGAAATAATCTAACTGTAAACTAGATTTGTCAAAATGCATCATAATGCATCAGACATTCAGCTAGCTAAGGATGCTAATGTTAGAATTACTGATGCTAATATACTAATACTAGCAATAATCTAAATAGATGTAAACTGTATTTGTCAAAATGCCTCATAATGCATTACACACCCAGATACCTAAGCATGCTAATGTTACTTGTCAGAACATTACTAATGCTTTATCCTAATAAATCTTCATAATAATACAGCATGGCTTTACCCTAGCATAATATAGGCTTAGATAAACGTATTCAGTGGGGGGAATTTATCAAGTTCAAGTTGGGGGAAAAAGTAAAAAAGAATAAACTCAGAATTTAATTTACTTGGAAAATTGAAGAGTCTTCAAATTTCAGATTGATTTATTCATTATACAGTTCATAGTATAATAAGCCGAGCTAACGTTCATTTACCTGATCTGCTAGAGAGCTAACATGCTAATGAATCAACTTGGACAAAAAACATAATATTTGATTCTCTCAGATATTCAATATCAGGTTTTATTATTTCTGTTATTTTCTTTAACACATAAATGACTATTTATATTTCTAGTAGGGTGAAGTTTTCAAATTAGCAAATTTTCAGATGGTAAATTACACAGTTAATAAGTAAAATATAACTAAAAGATTGATAGCTATCAAAGGTTCTTGCAATTTGAAGATATTGAGTAAGTCAGTGGCACAAAAGATCTAAAAGTCTGATTTTTTTTTTTTTTTTGTAGGTTTTTGTCAACGATCCAATTTGTACGTGTTTAACTGAGATGGATACCAGGCGGTCCAAATGTAACTTGCTTTGCCGCTGTCTGTGTTTATTGAGGGTAAACTCTCTGGTGTTTCACTCCGGCTACAGAAACTCACTTAGAGAGGGGTGCTAAGAGGCCCCACAGGGTTCGGGAACGCATGCAGAGAGCAGCCACGCATATTCAGGCGCACGTACCAAAAAGGAGAACAAGACCTCACAAAATCCTCATTTGCATGCAGCGGAAGAGATGCGCTCCCTGCAAAGATGCTAAAAACAGCCACACGCTCCTACCTCTTACTCTCCACTTCACAGCAAAACCTGTCAGTGGCGGAGGAGACGAGGGTCAGGGAGGCTGGGAGTCAAGATGGGCCCCGATTAATTAGGCAGCTCTCCTTCTCTGGAGAAGATGATAACGACTGCTGCAGCGGCCCTCGGCCACGGCGGGCAGCTTTGGAGAAGCGGTCGAGGAGAGCTGGAGTGGCCAGTGGGTGGGTGTTTGGTTTCACAGGTTAAGAAGCCCTTAACAGCTCCAGTGGTTTAGCCTAACAAGCTAAAAAAGACCAGAACAAAGCAAAAGGCTGCTTGAAAAGATGGTGGAGGGGTCGCCTGTTTGGGTTAGTAAACATGAGAGGAGGGTAGTGAACTCAAATAAAAGTAAAATTTTTACTCAAGTAAAAGTAAAAATTGTTAAAAAGTCTACTCAAGTACTGAGTAGCTAATCAAATGATCAATCATTTAATATTTAAAAATTACCCCATCGGATGGACCAAAATATAAAGTTAAGTGGAAATTCTGACAATAATTCATATAAGTAGCCAAAAATAACAAAATCAGGCAAATAAATATGTTTCCAAATTGGTTTCTTTCCATTTAAAACATATGAAACTTTAACAAAAACTGCAGGTGTGTGTCTGTTTCTGGTGAATTTTTGGTAAAACTTTTGTTTTTCATTCGGTTGGTAGAGAATCCAAAAATTTCACTTCATAATAAAATTACTCAATTAAGCAAAAAAGTAAAGTGTAGTAAAAGTTCTCCTAAAAGTAATTCTTTTCAGAAAAGTTACTCAAGTAAATCTAATTGAGTAAATGTAACTAGTTACTACCCAGCTCTGGTAAACATGAAAGTCCAGATCCAGTAGGTTGACTTCACGACACACAATCAGGTTCACTGTATTTATTCAAACAGAGGAAATCAAGTTGGTGGTTAACATCAGTCCAGCAGCTTCTGCCCCTAAACGTTAAATAAAATACAATAAATAGCCCTAAACAAACTACAGCACAATAGCTCCCAGTCAGCAGTTAGCGGTTGTAAAATTAAACACAACTAAAATGGACAACATTAATAATAATAACAACAGTTAAAAACATTTACAAAGCATGGCAAAATCGCTCATGAAGCACTGCATGTGATTAAATTTGTCTAAAATATATGGCAAAATAAAGTACTTGTAAAGAAAACACAGAGCTGACAGTTAAAAACAGCAACAGGAAAAAAGGGGGAGGAGCTGAGAGTCACTGGTTGCTACGGTAACCACCAACTGCCAGGAGCAACGCAACAGAACTTAATACAGCAGTAAATGTCCGGAGAAGCAACTACTTTACTAAACTAGATAAATTTGAAGAATAAAGAAACAAATGTTGACGAACTTCACATCTATGATGTTAAAATCAAATTTGTGAAATTTGGTGGTTTTGGTTGCCAAAAATCACACAAACAAAATCGGGCGTTATTAATGTCAAAAGATGTCCACTTTTATTTAATTTAAAGAAGTACTTATTGAACACAGAGACGGATGTTTATTAATATTTTAGCGGTTTGTTAATGGGTTCTTATCAATACATTCTGGCTCAACCGGTCCTTTGAGAACAGCCATGATCTTGATACGAGCTAAAATGAAAATGAGTGTAACATCCCTGTTACGAAGCATAGTGCTAACTCTGTGGAAGAGGGCTTTTAATTGATTTATATGTTAGGTTCTTGTGCTCCTTATGGAGAGTGCTGTCTTTTAAATCAATATTTGAAACTCTAAATAATATAAAAGCAACATCCATTGTCTGGACTTTTCTACTTCTGAAACATGGGAAGATACTGATGCAAGCTGGCCAAGAGCCCAGTAAAAAATGCCACTATTTCATGACAAGTGACACTTTCTCCCCCCCTTCCTCCACCTTGGCTTCCAGTTATGCTGACTCGGCACTTCCTGGTCAGCCATTAACCACAGTCCCTGTGTCAGAGCGTGGTTTGGGAGCCAGATAAGCAGATATTAGCCGCCCTCGCCATCAGCAGAATGGCCCCGGGGGGGGGGGGGGGGGGGCCTCCGCTGGGGAACGGTCGGGAGTGGAGGGCAGAAACGGGGCAGGCCATAAGCGGGCGCCGCCACGCGAGGTCAGGAAGGAGAACCGATTACATGTCATCCTGCCGCTGCCGCAGCAGTAATCTGGCTTTAAAAGTATATATAGCTGTAAGTATTGTGAGATTTAATCAAAGTGGGACTCAGAAACTGAGGGTTTTCTTTGTGAAGCAAACATTACGGTTTATTTATAGGTTGATGGGAGAAGTTGAGTTTGATTTGTATCAATGGAACCAAAGGGAAATGGCGTTCTCTTCATTTACCAGAATAAAAGTCTGACAGTAAAGGAGGTGAAATATCCTACCTAAATAAATACAACATTGAAATTATTGGTCTCTTTCTTTGGTTTCTCTTTTGGTTTTTTGTTTCTTTCTTTAGGTCTTTTTTTTGTTCCATTCTATCTTTCTTTGGTTCTTTTGTTTTTTCTTTGTTTCTCTCTGTCTTTGGTTCCTTTTTGGTTCTTTTTTTTCTTTCTCTGGTTCTTTCTTTGGTTCCTTTTTTGGCCTTTATGTCTTTGGTTAATTTTGTCTTTCTTTGGTATTTTCCTTTTCTTTTTTGTTCCTTTCTGTCTTTGGTCCTTTTTTGGTTCTTTCTTTATTTGATTCTTTTATTGGTTCTTTCTTTATTTGACTTTTTCTTTTTTTGTTCTTTCTTTCTCTTCATTGAAAATTCCTAAAAATAGACAATCATGTTTGACATCCACAAATAATTGTGTCAAATTAAGATCCATTCAATAATTTAGAATATTAGTCCATTTATTTCCGAAACTTTGTCACCAACTGAAACACTTCATGGAGATTAATTACACACATATGGGAATGTGGGCTTAATGAAAAGTATATTTAATTCTGACTTAAGCAAGACTAATCGGGATGTATTTTCTAATTGATTGAATGATTATATTTACTTAAAGGTCTTAAAATTTAAGTAAAATTTCTCAATATGGCGCCTCTTTACTGTTTTTCTGTTTTATGGAGCAACATAAATTTTATAAAAGTAGCAAAATGATCCTCTTGTAAGCAAGGGGAAAGTGAAGTAGCTTTTCTTCAGTTAGCTTACAGCCAGTAATAGGTGGAGGAGGGGTTTCCGCATCATTTCATTCTCCATTCAGCTGGAGACCTTCTCCAGATTTTTGTTAAATACATTTTAAGCCACATAAACACAGAGTTTTATTGGTTTTGAAACCAACTTTAACTTTTAAAACCTTGCTATACCTAACTGAACCATTCCTGCTGCAGGAGAGCAGCAGAATGCTAATAGGGCTGGTAAACAAAGTGATTTACTGTGCGCGCATTTATTGGTTAAAAGAGCAGTGCATCTTTGAGACTGCAGAAATATGTTAAAAGATGCTGTAATACTATTAGGATCACTGTGCATACAGTGTTGTTTAATTTGCATAGAAATTGGTATCAGGGGTCCGTGGTGGATGTTGTTTATGTAGCGTAAATAATAAAGGATCAAGGTGGAAGACTTGGCAGCGCCGCTTTCTATTTCCTTTAGGTCCTCAGATCTTTGTACAATATTGGTGATATAAAACCTTTTTGTGCAGGTATACAAAATAAATACTCCAAGGAAATCAGCCGCTGCTGCAGCGTTCCTGCAAAGTTTAAGTAATTCCATTATAAATGTAAAATTTCCTGGAAAAGCTTGTCGTAACTTTTGAATCTTTTGTCACACTACTAACAAAAACTTCAAAATTATTTTATTGTAATTTGATCAACAAAAAGCAGGATGATAATTATTTATGGTTTTTAAAATGCTTTATAAATGTTTATTCCTCTTTGCTCTTTATGCTGTAATCTGGAGCAAACTTTTAGAAAACTGCAAAACTGCTGAAACAGTGAGTTCTTTTATAGGGCTAAGAACTTGTTTAGAGCTGCCTTTGATTGCTTGTAAATGATGTTAATGTATAATCTTGATGATTCTGATGATGGAATTTGAGAAAATATAACATTTATTTCTTGTTTCATTACGTTTTTATGCTGTAAAGCTTTGAACTGCCATATTTCCACTTTGATTTGACTCACTATATTAAATTACATTTCTATTTCTATTTTGTCGGTCACAAATTGGGAAGTTTTGGGAGCCACTGGCCTAGTCAAAGCCCTGACTTAAATCTAGCTGAGAATCTGAAACATGAGTGCAAATTCATGTTCACAGAATTTAAGCTAAAAACATCAGTCAAGATAATTGCAGTTAACTAAAACGAATGAACAAAAACTGAAACTGAGAAAACATTTGCACTAACTGAAATAAAAAAAACTGGAGCTAACTGGAGCCATATTGTGTGTTTATGAAAATAAATAAAACACAATTGACAATATAAATGTTACATCCTTAATATTTGTGTTTCTGAATCTATTTATTTATGTTGAGAAATTGATTTTATTCCTCACACAAGCAGTTTATGTCAGCTGTCGACTGACGTAAAACGGCGACAGCAAAAGTTTGTTGTTCATCCGTAATCGATTACATTTTTTGAAAATTGCGTCTTAAGTTGAGTATTCATTACCCAATCAATGTAAACATAATCACAAGACAATACTTTGACCTTTGTGAATTCTGCACTTAAAAAATTTACCCAAAGTATGAAGAAACTAAAACTACAAAAAAAAAACTAAACGATATTTAACTAATAAAAGCAACCTATCTGAATTAGACAAAAACTGAGCAATAATTTAAAACCCAGATGTGCAAAACTGATAAACACTCCCAGAATGACATTTTTGGTAAAACAAAATGAAAAGTTTGTATCATTTTCTCTTCCCTCCTAACCAAAGCCCAATTATCAACTATTTCTGTTGTTCCATCTCACAAAATCTCCAGACGAAACATTGAATTTTGCGTTTGCAATGTGACAGAATGTGGAAAAGTTCAACGCCTGAACGCGGCAGTGCTGTGGAAAAGAATTTACTGCCGGCTTGCACAGCACTGTACATCCAGCATATACAGATTTGCAGGCTTAAAGGTCTGTAGAAACAATTTGTTTGAAAATAAGAACTCAAGCAGAACAAAAACCTTTTGCCGCAGTAGATTTATTTCTCCGACCAAAGTCAGCACTGCGGGATTAAATAAGTTCAGGGCTGCGGTCAGCTCTCTGGGAACCATGTTGCTCTGCGTTTCTCTTCCCCTCCATCTTTTCCTCTCTGATATTTGATGGTTGGATGTTCAAAACAAAAAAACCCTCAAACAGAGATGCTAAATATTCCACTAACGGTATTGACTCATCAGCGCACCCTCCACACAGATAAACACTGACTCATGGATGTGCACACATCAAATAGCCGCTGAAGTACAAAACCCACTGCAGGAACGGACCGCTGTCACGCAGAAACGATTCATTTAAATCACCACCGTCCCAACGCTGCACTTTTAATAGACCTCTGCCTCTTTACAGCTCTCCACATCTTAAACCCATCAATCCGCCGCTCCGCTTCTCTTCCCTCTCTGCGTGTTTCGCCGTCATATCTGATGGGAGCGGTGACGCAGCCTCCCTCCATCCCTCTCATCTGTGTCTGCCCACTTTATCTCTGTCCTTTCACCACCAACTCCTTTCATTTTACCACAGGTCTCTATTTTTTTTGTTGTTGTTTTGTTCCCTTGTTATTTCTTTCTTCTTCATTTCCCTCCTTTGCTAAGAGAGCTTGAGCCAGTGCAGCGGCGGTGCATGTGGAGAGGGATTAGATGAAGGAAAAAGAGAGGGAGAGCCGAGCAGAAAGTGAGTCAGAGGCAGAAGCCAAGGACAGCAAACAAAAAGAGACGGATCGACTCGGGGGATGTAAATGAGCTTTCTGGAGGGACGAATTGAAGGAGGACAGATTCTCTGCGAATCGTTGAGCAAAAAAGAAATCAACTTGGAGATCAAATTTCTTCTGTTTCAATAAACAGCTCACAAACCTTCACTAATGACGCACAGGAAGCTAAGAAGGTCTGCAGAAATGATTCATAAAAGTAAAAATCACCTTGGATAGTTCAGGTTGATTTCCAATTAGTAGAAACCAAAACATGAAGCACATATTGATGTCTAATATTTATTTTTTTGTCAGTGCAACAGAATTGATTTAGGTTGCATTCACATCACCACTTTTTAGTCAGATTTAATTGAACTCTAGTCTGTTTGCCCAGAGAGTCCAGTTTGTTTGGGAGGAATCAAACGAAGTGAACTCTGAGCCGCCTAAAAACCTCGATCTCGTTTTGATTAAAGTGAACTTTGCCACAGTTCGAATTCAGATGTGAACGCCAAGCAGATCCGAAACCGCTCCAAAAGCAGGAAGTAGACTACAATGCAAGGCATTCTGGGTAAATAAAACCAAAAGAAATACTCTAGTGTAAGAAATGGCTTCTGGTCTTTTGCCAAAAGCAAAAGAGAAATCCTACAACTGCAAAAATCTGACGTCACAACATTTTTGTTTACATTTTATGAAGAAGGAAGTTGCGCTCAGTGTCTTCTTCTGAGGTTTTTCTGTCGTTTCCTTCAGTGGTTCTTGGTGTTGCTCCAAATTTCTTTTCCTCTGTAATAGCAATACGCTTCCGTAGTATCTCAGTATATCTTAACAAAAATCTATTTTTATTTTTTTATGTGTTTCTATTCATCTCTGCACCCACCTGGATGCTTAATTTCCCCAGATGTTATTCACATCGCCCAGAGGAAAAACTCATTTTCATAGAAAATCAGCTTGTAGCGCCTCTGCTACCGACAGTCAGAGAGGGACATTTTGTTTATGACTTATCGATCCAAGAGGTAGGAATCAGTCGCAGTGCGCTTCATGCTTCAGGGGTAAATGGAAAAGGCTTCATGGCGTGTTGCTCTGGCTTTTTTTTTATCTGCACTTATATCGTGCCGGCAAGGTAACAAAAACACCTCGACTAATAGAGATCTTTGTGTCCCCGGAAGTCAAGGTGAAGAGCGGCAATGGCAGAGAAAGGCGTAGGTGAGCGCAGCTTAAAGAAAGAATCTGTTTGTTTTCTAATAATGTGGCATAAAAAAAGAAAATTTGGGTTACTTAAATCATTTCTCGGAAAGCCTGTTAATTTTCCCACATTTGCTAACGAAATACATTTGTAAGATTTACAGCAGAGTTGATGGTGTTAGCTGCACCCACATAGCCTTTCTGTCAATGCCAAACAGGTTTTTCTGCCACTTTTCTGCCCTTTATTGAGTTGGAGAATCAATGTTTGTAGAAACAAGACATTCAATAATTTAACAAAGGTGTCCCTGGGTTTCTTGGTCACACACTGGTGTGGGATGGCACCCCATTTTGTGACTGTGTTGGTCACTGTGGCGCAAACAGATCTGGTCCTGAAGTGTTTATTGTTGTTGAAATCAGAACTGCAGGTGGAATATTGAATATAGACTAGTATTGCCACTGGTGCAGAGTTTCATTTTGAGATCTCTCTGTTTTAAGAAACCAGCCACACATATGTTTGAAGTGTGGGTGGGAAATGGAGAGAACCCGTCCATGTATGAGAAGAAAATGTGAAATCCATGCAGAAAGATTGGGATTCAAACCCTTTCATCCTCTATTTTCTTCATCCTGAGGGTTTGGACTCATCACCTGTAATGATTCGAGAGCTTTGATGATTATATCTTGAGGAAGATCACCTGTCTCGAAGCTTCGTTAAATTATGTTTTACTATTTAGCGGCATGTATTTCGGACGGCTATTATTTATGTTGCGCAACGCTCAGACTTCCGCCAATGAGTTGTTGAGGAATGCTAAGCACTATTAGCACAACGTAGTGTAACCAAATGTCCTCTTGTCTTGGTTTTTATCATATATTTGGGAACCGACAGGTGTCCTTAAATGTGTGTTTGTGTGTGTGATGAAAGTGTCAAAGATCCAGTTGCTCACATGGACATAAAAATGATAAATAGCTGTTCAAAGTGAGAGTTTGTTTATTAAACTGACTGAACATGAATATGTAAACTAAAATCTGAAAAGTGTCTTTGTCAGCCTGTTGCTTTACTGTTTTTATTATTAAATTGAATATAATTTCAGATTTTTGTGACGGTTGACTTAAGCAAACTATTATTGTTTCAGGTAAATTTCTTAAGCTACAGAAAAGTAATGGTTAGGGACAAACCAGGCGACATTGATATCGATTAATACTGCTGTTATGCCAAGATTTATCAATATTTTATTTTATCAAGTTTTTTCAGTTAATCATCAGAATAATTGACAGGTTGATTACTAAAATAATTGTTTAGGTTGAGAGATGACTGCCTTCTGGAGGAGTGGACTCTGTTGAAGTTTTAAATTTCACCAATTGCTTACATTTGCGTCTGTTTTCCTCCATTTCACTTATATTCAGAATAAAAACAGCGACAAATACTCAGTTGGCACATTTTTACCACGTCCTCTGTGGGCCAGTCAGAGCAGCGCACCGTTTCACGCCGCTGAGCAGATCTGAAATTAGCTGTGAGTAAATAAAACGGGATAAATGAGAGGGAAAGAAGTGTGGCTGCACAGAGCCAGAGTCGGCTTGGCTCAGCTGGCCGGGATGTCTGAGGTTCTGTTCTGGGACGCATCAGGTCCTGACCAATAACACCCGCACACCTGCTCTCTGCCTCCCACATCTCCCTCATCTCCCCTCCAAGCAGCTGCCAAGCCCATAATAACACTCCCCCATAACAGCATCCCTCCACTGCAGCCATCTTTTCTGTTATTTTTCCCCTCTTCCTGACCCCATCGTGACCCCTCATGTTTGCTTTTTCACCAGATCATCCAGTCTCGCCTCTTACATCGAATAAACTTTGCTCGACCTTGGGATAAATATTTAAATCTCCCACTTCTGTCGCCTCGGTCCTTAAAGTTGGCAAACAAACCAGAATTATGAATATGAAAGTGAGAGACTCTCCAACATCGTGTGGTCTCCACAAACCTAATTGAAGTTTGATACGTTTGATGATTTAATCATTAACCCGGAAAATAGAGACACAGTTGTGATGCGCCAGTCATGTCATTGGCTGTCCTCCACTGGACATTATAGCTAAATCCACAAGATGCTTAGAAGAAAAATATATGACATGGATAGTTTATTGCTGTTTTTTTTTTGGTTAGTATAGTAAATGGAAATGTTATTTTGACACTGGACCTGTAAGTTTTACTTACTTTCATTGAAACTGACTTTTCAGCAAATTTGGTAGCCCAAGTTAATTTCAGTATTCAGATAAAACTGTTTGCTATGGACATAATTATGACCTTTTCAGGTCCCTATTAAGCCTAGAGAAATATATTAATATCATTTATATGTCTATTTCCTGTTTTGGCTTTTAATTGCCTTGTAATCCACACTGTTTTTAAGCTAGCTAGCTTTAGCTTAGTGAAAACAGGACAATAAACAGGTTTTACTCTTAAATTAGCCCATCGCTGTACCTCTCAGGTGGTTAATATTTCACTATTTATCAGAATTACTGTTTTTTAGTAAACTACAGCATGTGGTCTAGACTTTTAAGTTAGCATGTTGGTGTTATTGCTAATGCTAATCCTATGCTAATCAGGGAAGAGACTCAGATCTTTCACTGCATGCACAGTGCTAAACAAAAATAAACCAGAACAGATTAATAATCTTCAAATATAAGCTAAAGAAGTTAAAAACTGCTTAAAAAAAGGAAAATGTTTTTAAAGTTACCTCAAGCTACAGTTGTTTTGGGAGAATCTTTAACCTAGCACTGCTTTAGCTATGCTCAGAAACCTTTTTTTTTTTTTTTTTTTAAATGTTACTGTTTGTTTTAGAGGAACAATTCAGTTTAACATTTTCTAAAAGCACTTAATTTTGGAAGAACATTTAAAACTATTATTAAATTGTTATCTTAATGCCTACCTTATTTTTCTTAGACATTTTAGAAAAAGATTCATGAAATAAATGTCGTTTAGCTGGATCTTTGGTGGATAAATACTGATTTGTTTGGACCTTGCAGAGTTTTGACTGCAGTATCATTTTGTTGCACTTCTCCAAAAATAAATCCCAGTAATGAATATTATGCCAACACTTCCTGTTGTGGACTTGATTGCTTTCGCTTATATTTAGCATGTTCCTATATCTATTAAAAGCCAAAACCACCTACTGCTGGTGCGAGGAGTCATAAAAATTAGCTCTCTACTCCAATTTCTACTCACTTTTTAGTTGAAGAGATTTTCTTTTTACCCGGTTGACTATTTTAGAAGTCATTAATCAAGGGTGCTAGGGCTCAACCGTTTGTGAATAACCGGTTCGGACAGGCTGGAGAATAAAAGCAGAGGCCATTTTAAGTACATCACACACTCTGAGACACACACTTCCACTCCGTCAGAGTCAGAGTTTTGAGGCAAACTGTGAAGCCCGAGTGACACTGTGTGCACAGAGGTGGCTTAGCAGTAAGAGTGGCCCTCCTCTCTTTATTAAAGGGATGGACGGAGGTGAAGAGGACGGCAGCAGAGGAGAGGGACTCGGCCAGATAGACACCTAAAATCAGTGGCGCAAAAAGTGGGTTTGCACTGTAGGCAACGCATAGGGGCGCTGCACTGAAGGGGGCTCAAAAACTATGTGGGGAATTTTTTTCCTAGTCAGAGTTTTATGTACTTAACAGCTGTTTGTGTATGAAATGATCAATAACTGATTAGGCGCCCCTCCCCTCCTGCCAGCCCTTCCATACAGGTTGCTTGGGCAAGCATCCCTTCGAGGACGCGCTGAGGCGCGTTTCTTTTTTCTTTTAAATTTGAATTGTAGTAGTGTAGTCGACAACAGGAGCTGAAGATGGTGCGGCAGAAAAAAACTCCGGGTTACAAAACGGAAGAGGGGGAGGGATAAAGATGTTGGAGAGACGAAGAAAAGCTTTTCAAAGTTGTCGAAAGACAGTAGGTAAGTAATGTCAGTGTATCAACTGAGGTTTTGTAAATATTCAGGTTAGCTTAAGCTAGCCTAAAATGACAGGCTAGCTTAAGCCTGTCAAGCCCCGTATTGAACCAATACGGGACGTGATTTATTCCGTATTGCTATAAATATCCGATAGACACACCTATCACACACATCTCAACAATAAGTGTAATAATAATGACCAAAACAAAACACGGGAAATATTAAGGCCAGCTAAATTGTCGTTGCGGGCGACGGCGACATGTTCGCACACACCTCAGAAAGTATGTAGTTACGCCCCTGCCTAAAATAGTCCAGAATCGACAGCCTTTGTGAAAAACAGGCTTTTGCAAAGTCACACTTGCCTCAAGCAAAACATCTGAAGTCTCCTGGATAATAGATTCACCATGCACTCTTCTTTCTCAGCATGCGTTTTTTCCCCTCACTACAAAGAGCTGCAGCAAAGAGAGACGTTATTTTCTCCGCTTTTTTTTTGTCCACGTTTTGTCCTCTTCTACATACAAAAAAACCCCGACACAAACGCTTTTGTTGCATTGACAGCATAATTTTGATTTGAGAAAATCTGCTTTTAGGAAGCCAAAGCGCACAGATTGAGACAGTCGGTCCAAAAGATGGGTTTACATGTTTTTCTTCTCAGGAAACAAAGTAACATTAAAAAAAAAACTTAGAAATGATGGATCCAGTAAAAAAATCTGAAATTTTGAGCTTAATCTAAGAAATTTTCCAGAAAAAATTCCAATGATATTACTGAGTTTCATCTAAATATTTCTGAGTTTTTTTGTCTCACAAATTTTCCACTTTTGGAGGTCAGAAATTTCATTGTACTTTCTAGAAAAGTTATGGGCTTTTGGCATAAATTTACTTCTTTTTCCCTCCTACAGCAGCCCTAATGCTAGAAAAAAATAATCTGAAACTTTCAAATTAAAATTTTAAGGTTTTTCCATAAATTTTCTGAGATTTCTGAGTTTCTTTCTTGCACATTTTCTGCTTTTGGAACTCAAAAATGTCCTTGTTCTCTGGAAAATTTCAAAGTTTTTGGCAGAAATGTATTCCTTTTTTTCTATCTATGAAAACGCTGTCGAACATTTAAGTTTCAAAGATGTATGTTCACCAGTGGCGCCTGGATGACTTCTAGTACTGCTGACATAATTATGTAAGTCATGCTTACAGATGTGAGTTACTACGCTGACATGAAACTCTCACTATCACCCTGACCAGATTTTAAAAAGATGTAATTTTGTTTATTATGAGTCAACAAATTAGAAACAAAGAAAGTATACACGCATTCTGCAAGAATCGTCATAATTACCTGCTTACACTCTGATGAATAAACAAACACAATCTCTATTCCTGTCCCCTGACTGCAATCCCTCCCTCTCAGCAATCCCCAGTGTAGCCAGCTACTTCGTGCTTGGGGAGCAAAAGCAAAATCAAAGTGCTGTGTGAAATATGGCTCGGATTTGTTATTAGGTAAAGCCTTTGTTTTTCATGGCACGGAGGCAGGATGGAGGATTTAAGCTTTTTTATCGGAGAGCATACAGATTAGCCAAATGGGAAGCAGCAGCCGCCACAACGCGCCGCTTTTCAAGTTGGTAACGCTTTAGATACCAAAGCTGGGTGTGTAGAGAGAAGTGGATAAACATTTCATCACATCCTCCCTCAAGTTTTGGTAAAAAAAATAAAATAAAATAAAAAAATGTTGAAAAGAGAAATTAGGTGTAAATAATGAGCTCTTGACTTTAATTTCCTGTCAAGTTGGGAGGTTTTTAATTCAAATAATAATAAAAAAGCTTCCTTTTTTTTTTTTTTTTGTCCAAATCCTCTCCCAGCGTTTCGCTTCATTGGTCAGGTGTAGTGGAAAAGGAGTTGCTCATGCGTGCTAAAGGGGATAAAAGCTGCTCTTGGAGACATCTATTTCTAATTTTTTAGTATATAATTACATTATTCGTGTGCATGTGCCAAAGCAAAACGGAAATAAAAACTTTGAAGCCCAAGCGCGCGCGCACTTGGACATGCAACAAACACGCAGTGCCTCTGCGACGGGTACGGCGAGTGCACGGCCGCGTTGTCCTGTCATCTTTTATTCAGCAGGCCACTGTGCGTCTATTTTCAGCTCTGCACCACTCCGCAGAATGAGCTGCTTTCTAGCAAAGAGAATGGGCTCATTTCAGCAAAACGTTCCCCTTCACTACCCTTTTTTTCTCCCACAGATGCAAACATCTGCATTTGTGCAAATTGCACATGGGCTGCATATACACAGCTGCCGCCGCGGCGCCTTGTGCCAAAGCAGGGTGGCGAAGTAATTTAAATACTGCTCCTCTCTACACCGATTCGGCTGTAAACAAGCAGCTGATATGCAGTGTTTAATGGCATTTGGAGACTGGCAGCCTTTAAAGAAAGTGAAGTGGAAGGGTGACTTTGCGGCTCGCCACTGTTTGAAGGAGAAGCGGCGTTGAAGGGAGGCTCCACAAGCCCCTGTGGGAGCCTCATTGAGTCAGCAGTGGAAGCCTGAATAATTAGAGGCTAGCTCTGGGTCTCTGTCATCATTACACTGCTACGCGCATTTAATATTCAATGAGACTTTATTTTTTATTTATTTTGTACGAGAGTGGGCGAAAGGGCAACTTTGCCGGAGGACGAGCCACGTGCCAACAAAGATATGCTAACATGCGCTCATGTGAGAGCTCAGAGGGCTGTGGATGCAGTCTTACTTGCACATCCGCTCCAGGCGCACTGTTGCGTGGCTCACGCTGCTGTACAGAAGCTACAGATGACGAGTTTGACCCCAGAGGTCAACGAAGTCGCTCCGGTTGACGTTGGTGGGAAGTGAAGCTAGACATTCAGGTCGAGTCTTAAGTAGCAACTAAAATGTCTCCATGTACGTACAAAACATCTGGAAGTAAGGATTTATGGGAAGTTTTTATAAAAAGTGTACCAACAGGTTTTTAAATACAGCAAATAAATAATCTTTTCCACCTCTAATGGGACATGCGGCTCTGGAAAACATTAATAGGCCACTTAAAATAATCACTTTCTCTGATTTTACTCTTTATTGGTTTATATTTGAGTAAAATGAACATTGTTTTTTTTATTCTATGAACTACTGACAACATGTCACCGAAATTCCAAGCAAAAATTGTATTAATCTGCAAAAAATGAGAAGTGGTCAAAATAAAGAAAAGGGTGCAGAGCTTCCAGACCTCTAATAATGCAAGAAAAACAAGTTTATATTCATTTAGAAACAACAATACTAATGTTTTAACTCAGGAAGAGTTCAGAAATCAGCATTTGCTGGAATAACCGGGAGGTTTTCAACAGGGTTCAGTGCAGTGGGTTCTTCATTTCATCCAAATTTGTATTTCTGCAATTCAACAACAACAAAAATCAGATATAGGTGATCTATTATTCTCCCTTTAACAGGTTAGGATAGGTCTATGGTTTATATAAAACATGTTCATTATATTTTTACACAAAATAATTCTTAGATAATGTCACTGATCAGTTCTGCCCATTTTGAGCTGTTTTAGGGCGTCTTGTCACTTTAAATCCAAAAGCCACGCCCCCAACTCAACGTTTACACTCGCAAACAGACGTGTATTTATGCAACTGTAGATCTTTGAAAAGCATTAGTAGAGCCTCCTTCACAACTAATAAGAATTGTAAGTCAACAACAAAACGCCTGCCTTTTCCAGCAGCCATTGTACAGCGGTAAAACCAGCTGACCAAACGTTTTGGAGCTCAGCTTGGGTTGTGAGGTAGCATTGATTGCGTTTTAACAATCAGGAGGTTTTTCATTTCCCAAACACCAAAAAACATGAACTTAATTCTTAAAGGCTTTTATGAACCTGAAGAAGAGTTTATTGAAAAAGTCTGACGTGGAGTTCTGCTAATATACCAGAAGGTATTATATTAGAAATCTATGTAAAGGCGGTGGGCCTCATTAATCAACATGAAGTGTAATTAAAAACGAAAAGGGACAAGCTTGATTAAAGTTATGAGTTACTGGCAGAGCTGTTGTATTGGGCTGTGGTTTCATTTACACGGTTCTGCTTAATGAAGTGGTCAAATATCAGTTTTGCTCAAATGTAACCAATAAAAAGCCACATCTTTGTAGAACAAAAATTTCTAATCTAGGTCTGTAAGTGTTTTTTTTTTTTTATGCCCACGTTCTGTTTGTTTACAACCTGCCTTCTTATTTTCAGGTTCCCATAGTGACTGCAAAACCTGAGGAAACAAATCTTGAGGTCAACTCATTCAAGAATATCTGGAGAAGCCGGCAGGTTAGATCTTCCTCTTTGCTTATGTCCTACCTTTTGTCTAACAGTAAACGCCTGCGGGGTTTATCCCATGCTAATATATTCCCAGTGGGTTCCTGCATGCATTATGGGCCTGGATCCAGGGTATTTGCAAACCTCAGACATGTTGGCATGTTGTTGTGCAGAGAAGAGAAATTCCCCACCATTTTTCCATCAATCCAATGAGCAGACCTGCTGCTGGTGGCTGATGTATTGTTACGGTGCATTGTGCAGTGGAGCTCCATTTGTCTCAATCACACAATTCTTCTGTTATCATTCCAGCTCAGTTACTTCTGGGAATGTCCCCCAAGCATAACATATGAGTAATACTGCGCATATCCATTACACAAATAAAATGTGAGGCCAGGTTCCTGTTTTTACAAATGGCGTTTTGGGAGCGATTAAAGAGACCAGCTATGCATTTAGCTGAAGAATAATCCCAAATATCAATATTGGCATTGGGACTAATGGGAGGTGGACATTTATAAATAAATGTTGCACTGTACTAATTGGGCAGATGTTTTAAAACCTTTCTGCTGTTCTATGCTTCAGCAGAAAGGTGGTGTTGTGCGCTGGCTTGTAACGACTGACTGACAGTCAGACTTTACCATTAAGATCCAATTATTCTTAGGACATTAGGCTTTCCAAAGGAGATTTGACCTTTCTAAAAGACATTACAACAAAGTGAACATTGTAGGTTTTCGGAAATCCTCTGGTCCTAAGACAATATACTGAAATGTTAAACAAAAAGCTTTGGGTTTCTGGAAAATAACCATCAAATTTAAGACAAAATGGAGTCAAAAGCCATTAGACAAAAAAACTCATTGAATGATAATGTCTGAGATCACTTTGAAAACAGCTAAAAGTTGCATTTAGGCTGTGACTGTCTGTCTTTTAATGATTCAAGTGAAAAACAGAGCCACTCTAATGGAATTACTGAGAACCAGACTTTAATAAACATTCCTGAATGAATGCAAACGCTAAGATTAACATCTTGAAAACTAAGATATGTCTCAGGTCTTAGTAGCAGAATCATCCACCCATCCATCCATTTTCTGTTCACCCTTGTCCCTTAATGGGGTCGGGAGGGTTGCTGGTGCCCATCTCCAGCTACGTTCCGGG